>JAPWDM010000016.1:5027500-5035000 GCA_035578155.1 Brachynemurus nebulosus
AAATAATATATAATAAAACATTATTTTTAATTTTATAATTTTTATTTTGAAAATAATATCTACATAATTAAAAAATTTTATTATTCAATTTTTATTTATAAATATATTTAAGTTTTTATATTTATATTTATCGTTGCTCAAATTACCTCGTACAAATTTCATTGCCCAAATAACCCCGGTCTACCGTATACAATTTTTATTTATAATATATATTTAAGTTTTTATATTTATATTTATCGTTGCTCAAATTACCTCGTACACATTTCATTGCCCAAATGACCCCGGTCTACCCTTGAAACAAATTTTTTATTTATTAGACAAGATGATGTAATTTTTTTTAAAATTTAAGATTATTGGTATTAAAAAATTTTTACTATTAAGGGTAGACCGGGGTTAGTTGGGTACAGAGGTAAGTTGAACATGTAAAAATTACCCCACACAAAAGATATGGTCAAATTACCACACTTAAATAAATCAGTTTTATCCAATTAACGACATTACAGAGGTAAGTTGAACATATAAAAATTACACCACACAAAAGATATGACAAAATTACGGTTATTTGGATAAGGGTGACTTAAATAAGTTAGGGTAGACCGGGGTTAGTTGGGTACAGAGGTAAGTTGAACATGTAAAAATTACCCCACACAAAAGATATGGTCAAATTACCACACTTAAATAAATCAGTCTTATCCAATTAACGACATTACAGAGGTAAGTTGAACATATAAAAATTACACCACACAAAAGATATGACAAAATTACGGTTATTTGGATAAGGGTGACTTAAATAAGTTAGGGTAGACCGGGGTTAGTTGGGTACAGAGGTAAGTTGAACATGTAAAAATTACCCCACACAAAAGATATGGTCAAATTACCACACTTAAATAAATCAGTCTTATCCAATTAACGACATTACAGAGGTAAGTTGAACATATAAAAATTACACCACACAAAAGATATGACAAAATTACGGTTATTTGGATAAGGGTGACTTAAATAAGTTAGGGTAGACCGGGGTTAGTTGGGTACAGAGGTAAGTTGAACATGTAAAAATTACCCCACACAAAAGATATGGTCAAATTACCACACTTAAATAAATCAGTCTTATCCAATTAACGACATTACAGAGGTAAGTTGAACATATAAAAATTACACCACACAAAAGATATGACAAAATTACGGTTATTTGGATAAGGGTGACTTAAATAAGTTACCCTTATCCAATTAACCATATTAAAGAAATTTGTATCATTTATAAATAACTTTTTTGGAAATATTTATATGGAAATATTATCACAATTAATACATATATATGTATCACTAGTATTAGGTACGCAATTAATATGCGCCCAATTTTTGCACAACTGACATTCAATCCACGTTTCTTTGAGGCTACACTTTGAAAATAGTTCATTGCATATTAAGCAAGAAATCCTTGGTAATAATATTAAGCAATTACTATTAATACAAATATTAATTTTTTTAGTAACTTTTTTACACTTTTTTTTTATATTTTGTTCTTTCTCTAATGTTTTTATTTCTATTGAATCGGTTAAAACACTAGATTTTCTTTTCCTCTTGGTTTGACCCTGTTCTTTTGTTGCAGCCCTTGGGTACGGTCGAACTATTTCTGGAGAAAATATTGTAGGTGATGATGTTAAAATTTGCGATTCTGGGGGATCAGTTACGAATGACGGAGCGAAATCATCTTGAGTAAAAATATTTTCATTATATGGAAATATTCCAGTCTTTTTAAATCCTTTTATGATATTTGTATTAGTTGTAGCTAATGGTAATGAATCTGCTACTATTTTTGGGATATCATATATTGTTATTTTTTCACCTGGATTATTTCTTAACCATAAATCTTGTGCAGTTGAAGCATATTTCTTAAATGGTCCATACACAGCCACATCAAGTGGTTGTAATTTATGGCTACAATGTGGTGGAAAGGATAACATTACGATCCCATTATCTTTCGCTAAGTTTAAGGTTGGTACATGTAAATGTGAGGAATGATTATCTAATAAGAGTAATACTGGATTATTAATAGATGGTTTAACGTGTGCGATGAAATGCTGCATGTACATAAAAAATTCTTCATTTGTTACCCAACCGCTAGAATTTCCTGCACCAATAGAACCTTTTGGTCCATTATTAATAAAATGATTTTTATATTTTTTTCGTGGAAATACGAACATAGGAGGCACTGTATTTCCGTTTGCAGAAACAGCACATATTAGTGTGACATTAGTGCCCCGTTCAGCAGAAGTTATGGAGCCAACATTTTTTTTACCTTTGGCAGCAATTATTTTAGGAGGTTTTAATACAGTACTAATTGAGGTTTCATCAACATTATAAATATTTGATGCGGTAAATTGATATTTATTCTTAACTTCAGCTAATTTTGTGAAAAATGGTTTTACATTTTGAACATTGAATGATGTCGCTCGTCCGATACTTGTTGCTTCTGGTTTTCTAATTGATAATTCTCGATTCCTTTTTAGAAAACTAGTAAGCCACTCTTTGCCAGCTATTTTATTAATTTTCCATATTTCAGGCATTTTAATATTAAATTTTTCAGCACACTCATAAGCAAGCTGGCGAACATTTTTCGGAGTCAATCCATAAAATATCGAAGCCATTTGTAGTAAATAATCTTTTAATGCAATTTCCTGGTCCTTAGAAAATACTTGTCTAGGTTTTTTATAACCAATTGTCGGTAAATCTTGCGTTTCCTTATTTTTATATGCTTTTAACTTAATTATATAACGTGATAGTGTCGTACGTTTAATATTAAATTCCTTTGAAGCAGCATTGATACTTCGGTTTCCAGAAATTATTGTTTTTGCGGCATCATTAAATGTTTCGATAGATATAAAACCTCTTTCAGTTTTACGTTTATAATTTCTCATATCTAATAGAAATAAAAAACAAATATATAATAAAAGAAAATCTTAATCATAGTTTTGTTAATGAAAAAAATTTTACTTACTTGTTATTTGTAAATGATACAAATTGATAATTGAAACTGATGTATTTTGTTAAGATAAATCTATTACTGTTTTATATTAAAAATTTATATATTTGAAGAAAATTTCAATTTTTGTAAAATGAGTGTACATTATAATATATAAAATAGCATTGTGAAATAAAAGCACATAATATATGAAGGTATATGCACTTAAACTTTGTAATTAAACAATTACGGTCACATACAAAAAGTAGTCACAAACGCCACAAACTTCACAAACACAAATCGTTCACATTTTTATATGTAAAATTTATAATTTTGAAGAAAATTTCAATTTTTGTAAAATTAATATATATTAAAACCACTTTTTAAGTAATAGTTTAAAAAAATAGAAACAAGTTCGCATTTACATGTATTTTGTTAAAAGTAACACAATTCGTTCACTTTTATTATATATAAAATTTATAGTTTTGGAAAAAATTACAAATTTTTTTAAAATTAATAATGGTTGTAACCACTTGTAAGAATAATTGAAAAAAATAATAAAAACAAGTTCACAAAAAACAATGTTTAAGTGCATATAACAACACATATTATGTGCTTTAACTTCACGACGGTTTATCGTACACTAAACTTTTTATGTTTCCTATCATTTAATATATTCTGGTTTATAAAAAAAGGGGGAAACATCACAAACACATACGTGTTACTAAACATATATATATGATATATGTGGTATGTTATTATGTATATGTATTATTATTTAAAGAAGGGTGCCACCCTAACACATCTTACTGAATATATATATGTAAAACTTTTTATGTTTCCTATCATTTAATATATTCTGGTTTATAAAAAAGAGGGAAACATCACAAACACATACATGTTACTAAACATATATATATGATATATGTGGTATGTTATTATGTATATGTATTATTATTTAAAGAAGGGTGCTACCCTAACACATCTTACTGAATACATATATGTAAAACTTTTTATGTTTCCTATCATTTAATATATTCTGGTTTATAAAAAAGAGGGAAACATCACAAACACATACATGTTACTAAACATATATATATGATATATGTGGTATGTTATTATGTATATGTATTATTATTTAAAGAAGGGTGCCACCCTAACACATCTTACTGAATATATATATATATATATATATATATGTAGTATGTATGAATATATACATATGTAGTTAAAATACAAATATTGATTTTTATTTTTCTTACATATTTAGAAAGGTTTTTTATATGATATTGTATGTATACTGTACATTGTATGTATACAGTAATGAAATATAAAGTATTGAAATGGCTTTTTATCTTATGATAATGTATGAAAAATGTAGATTTAAAATACTAATGGAAGTAAGATATTGTAATAATTTAACAAAAGTCAGGTGAATGTATAATATTTTAACCAAAAGTAAGTTAAAGTATTGAAATATTGGTATATGTGAATGTTTTATTATGATTTTTCTAACTATTCATAAAAGTTGATAAAACGTACATCATAAATAACAAATTATAAATTTACTCTTAAACTATTATTTTTACATAAAAAATACTTATCCACATTTGTTTATTTTAAGAAAATACATGATAATTTTAAAAAAAGTTTTATAATTTATGAATTTTTAATAGTTTTGTATCTTATGATAATGTATGAAAAATGTACATTTAAAATACTAATGTAAGTAAGATATTGTAATACGTTAACAAAAGTCAGGTGAATGTATAATATTTTAACCAAAAGTAAGTTAAAGTATTGAAATATTGGTATATGTGAATGTTTTATTATGATTTTTCTAACTATTCATAAAAGTTGATAAAACGTACATCATAAATAACAAATTATAAATTTACTCTTAAACTATTATTTTTACATAAAAAATACTTATCCACATTTGTTTATTTTAAGAAAATACATGATAATTTTAAAAAAAGTTTTATAATTTATGAATTTTTAATAGTTTTGTATCTTATGATAATGTATGAAAAATGTACATTTAAAATACTAATGTAAGTAAGATATTGTAATACGTTAACAAAAGTCAGGTGAATGTATAATATTTTAACCAAAAGTAAGTTAAAGTATTGAAATATTGGTATATGTGAATGTTTTATTATGATTTTTCTAACTATTCATAAAAGTTGATAAAACGTACATCATAAATAACAAATTATAAATTTACTCTTAAACTATTATTTTTACATAAAAAATACTTATCCACATTTGTTTATTTTAAGAAAATACATGATAATTTTAAAAAAAGTTTTATAATTTATGAATTTTTAATAGTTTTGTATCTTATGATAATGTATGAAAAATGTACATTTAAAATACTAATGTAAGTAAGATATTGTAATACGTTAACAAAAGTCAGGTGAATGTATAATATTTTAACCAAAAGTAAGTTAAAGTATTGAAATATTGGTATATGTGAATGTTTTATTATGATTTTTCTAACTATTCATAAAAGTTGATAAAACGTACATCATAAATAACAAATTATAAATTTACTCTTAAACTATTATTTTTACATAAAAAATACTTATCCACATTTGTTTATTTTAAGAAAATACATGATAATTTTAAAAAAAGTTTTATAATTTATGAATTTTTAATAGTTTTGTATCTTATGATAATGTATGAAAAATGTACATTTAAAATACTAATGTAAGTAAGATATTGTAATACGTTAACAAAAGTCAGGTGAATGTATAATATTTTAACCAAAAGTAAGTTAAAGTATTGAAATATTGGTATATGTGAATGTTTTATTATGATTTTTCTAACTATTCATAAAAGTTGATAAAACGTACATCATAAATAACAAATTATAAATTTACTCTTAAACTATTATTTTTACATAAAAAATACTTATCCACATTTGTTTATTTTAAGAAAATACATGATAATTTTAAAAAAAGTTTTATAATTTATGAATTTTTAATAGTTTTGTATCTTATGATAATGTATGAAAAATGTACATTTAAAATACTAATGTAAGTAAGATATTGTAATACGTTAACAAAAGTCAGGTGAATGTATAATATTTTAACCAAAAGTAAATTAAAGTATTGAAATATTGGTATATGTGAATGTTTTATTATGATTTTTCTAACTATTCATAAAAGTTGATAAAACGTACATCATAAATAACAAATTATAAATTTACTCTTAAACTATTATTTTTACATAAAAAATACTTATCCACATTTGTTTATTTTAAGAAAATACATGATAATTTTAAAAAAAGTTTTATAATTTATGAATTTTTAATAGTTTTGTATCTTATGATAATGTATGAAAAATGTACATTTAAAATACTAATGTAAGTAAGATATTGTAATACGTTAACAAAAGTCAGGTGAATGTATAATATTTTAACCAAAAGTAAGTTAAAGTATTGAAATATTGGTATATGTGAATGTTTTATTATGATTTTTCTAACTATTCATAAAAGTTGATAAAACGTACATCATAAATAACAAATTATAAATTTACTCTTAAACTATTATTTTTACATAAAAAATACTTATCCACATTTGTTTATTTTAAGAAAATACATGATAATTTTAAAAAAAGTTTTATAATTTATGAATTTTTAATAGTTTTGTATCTTATGATAATGTATGAAAAATGTACATTTAAAATACTAATGTAAGTAAGATATTGTAATACGTTAACAAAAGTCAGGTGAATGTATAATATTTTAACCAAAAGTAAGTTAAAGTATTGAAATATTGGTATATGTGAATGTTTTATTATGATTTTTCTAACTATTCATAAAAGTTGATAAAACGTACATCATAAATAACAAATTATAAATTTACTCTTAAACTATTATTTTTACATAAAAAATACTTATCCACATTTGTTTATTTTAAGAAAATACATGATAATTTTAAAAAAAGTTTTATAATTTATGAATTTTTAATAGTTTTGTATCTTATGATAATGTATGAAAAATGTACATTTAAAATACTAATGTAAGTAAGATATTGTAATACGTTAACAAAAGTCAGGTGAATGTATAATATTTTAACCAAAAGTAAGTTAAAGTATTGAAATATTGGTATATGTGAATGTTTTATTATGATTTTTCTAACTATTCATAAAAGTTGATAAAACGTACATCATAAATAACAAATTATAAATTTACTCTTAAACTATTATTTTTACATAAAAAATACTTATCCACATTTGTTTATTTTAAGAAAATACATGATAATTTTAAAAAAAGTTTTATAATTTATGAATTTTTAATAGTTTTGTATCTTATGATAATGTATGAAAAATGTACATTTAAAATACTAATGTAAGTAAGATATTGTAATACGTTAACAAAAGTCAGGTGAATGTATAATATTTTAACCAAAAGTAAGTTAAAGTATTGAAATATTGGTATATGTGAATGTTTTATTATGATTTTTCTAACTATTCATAAAAGTTGATAAAACGTACATCATAAATAACAAATTATAAATTTACTCTTAAAC
>JAPWDM010000016.1:5040000-5045000 GCA_035578155.1 Brachynemurus nebulosus
AAGATAAAATTTTTTGGTTTAAGTAATTACTAATAGTGTTTTTATTTTTTCAAAATAAAATTTTTTTATATTTATTTATAAAGAAAATATTGAAAAAAAAAACATTTTTATTTTATTTATTTATAATTGCGACCTCAGAGTAGGTGAGATTACCCGCTGAATTTAAGCATATTATTAAGCGGAGGAAAAGAAACTAACTAGGATTCCCTTAGTAGCGGCGAGCGAAGAGGGAAAAGCCCATCACTGAACCCCATGGCTAAATAAAAATGGTCATTCGGGGAATGTAGTGTTTGGGAGGATCCATAATTTTTTATATAACCTGTTATTTTATGTAATAAGTCCAAGTCCATCTTGAATGGGGCCATATACCCAGAGAGGGTGCCAGGCCCGTAGTGACTATATACTGAATAACAGGTGGATCTCTCCTTAGAGTCGGGTTGCTTGAGAGTGCAGCTCTAAGTGGGTGGTAAACTCCATCTAAGGCTAAATATAACCACGAGACCGATAGCGAACAAGTACCGTGAGGGAAAGTTGAAAAGAACTTTGAAGAGAGAGTTCAAGAGTACGTAAAACCGTTCAGGGGTAAACCTGAAAAACCCGAAAGGTCGAAAGATGAGATTCATTTACTTTTTATCGTATATTAACCAACTTGTATTTGTTAGTGACAAAATTTATTATTATTATATATTATAATTTTTTATGGTATATTTATAATTTATAAAATTATTGCACTACTATATGTTGTGTATAATAACGAGGTATGCACTTCTCATCTTGTAGGACGTCGCGACCCGTTAAATATTGATTTATGAAATATTTTTGTGCATTGTATATTATATTATAAATTTTTATTTATTTGTGTAATATATGCCTATATTATCTAATTAATTGTTTGACGGTATAAATATTCATAATATAAGATTAAGTGTAAAAATTTTTTTTTTTACACGTTCATTACCTAAAACGAGTATATATGGGTTTTATTAGGTTTTTTATATTTCTTAATAAAACAAATGATTTTATTTGGTTTTTATACCAATAAATCATACCATATTACTGTCAGTTTTTAGGTATTAATTTGAACAATAATCTTTTTGTCAGCGACGCTATAGCTTTGGGTACTTTCAGGACCCGTCTTGAAACACGGACCAAGGAGTCTAGCATGTGCGCAAGTCATTGGGAATAAAATATTTTTTCATCGAAATATTAATAAATTTTATGAAACCCAAAGGCGAAATGAAAGTAAAATAATTTTTTTAAAAAAGATTTTTATTTTTTTTATTATAAATTTGAGGGAGGATATATTTTTATTATGTATTAAATATCGCACTCCCAGGGCATCTTATATTATTCTTATAATTTTTTTATAATTTTTATTATGAATAAAGGTGCACCTAGAGCGTACACGCTGGGACCCGAAAGATGGTGAACTATGCCTGGTCAGGACGAAGTCAGGGGAAACCCTGATGGAGGTCCGTAGCGATTCTGACGTGCAAATCGATCGTCGGAACTGGGTATAGGGGCGAAAGACTAATCGAACCATCTAGTAGCTGGTTCCCTCCGAAGTTTCCCTCAGGATAGCTGGCGTTCATCATTCAACGAGTCTCATCCGGTAAAGCGAATGATTAGAGGCCTTGGGGCCGAAACGACCTCAACCTATTCTCAAACTTTAAATGGGTGAGATCTCTAGCTTGCTTAAAATCATATATTGATTTTATTTTTAATTTTATATATATGTGAAGCTATGAGAATAATATTTTTAATTAAGATAATATTTATGGATCAGAATGCCAAGTGGGCCACTTTTGGTAAGCAGAACTGGCGCTGTGGGATGAACCAAACATAGAGTTAAAGCGCCAAAATCGACGCTTATGGGATACCATGAAAGGCGTTGGTTGCTTAAGACAGCAGGACGGTGGCCATGGAAGTCGGAATCCGCTAAGGAGTGTGTAACAACTCACCTGCCGAAGCAACTAGCCCTGAAAATGGATGGCGCTGAAGCGTCGTGCTTATACTCTATCGTCAATTGTTATTATAGATATTTATTATTTTTATAAAAATTTTTAAATATCATGAAAACTTGACGAGTAGGAGGGTCGCGATGGTGTGCGCGGAAGGATTGGCCGTGAGGCTGTCTGGAGCCGCCATCGGTGCAGATCTTGGTGGTAGTAGCAAATACTCCAGCGAGGCCCTGGAGGACTGACGTGGAGAAGGGTTTCGTGTGAACAGCCGTTGCACACGAGTCAGTCGATCCTAAGCCCTAGGTGAAAACCGATGTTAATGTTGATGTGTTTTAATAAATTATATAATTATTTTTATAAATAATTATTATTTAAAATAATAAAATTTTATAAAATAAATAAATAAATAATAAATAATTACATCCATTGGGCGAAAGGGAAACCGGTTCCTATTCCGGTACCCGGCAGCGGAACCGTATATAAGTCGGGCCCTCATTCACATTATATATGTGTATATGAGTGTTCGTCGGGGTAACCCAAAGAGGCCTGGAGACGCCGTCGGAAGATCCAGGAAGAGTTTTCTTTTCTGCATGAGCGTTCGAGTTCCCTGGAATCCTCTAGCAGGGCGATAGGGTTTGGAACGCGAAGAGCACCGCAGTTGCGGCGGTGTCTGGATCATTCCCTCGGACCTTGAAAATCCAGGTGAGGGCCACGTGGAGGTGTCGCGCCGGTTCGTACCCATATCCGCAGCAGGTCTCCAAGGTGAAGAGCCTCTAGTCGATAGAATAATGTAGGTAAGGGAAGTCGGCAAATTAGATCCGTAACTTCGGGATAAGGATTGGCTCTGAGGACCGGGGCGTGTCGGGCTTGATTGGGATGTAGGTTATGGCTAACGTGCCGGGCCTGGGTGAGGTGATACCATATTACCTACTAAATGTTATACATATGTTTTGTAAATTTTATTTATTAAAATAATAAATAATTATAATGTGTGTATTTATGTATTATATAGAACAATTATTGGAAAAATCGATTTTATTTGTAATTATATTTAATTATTGTATGGTACAGTACTGATATATAAAAATCTGATTTTTTATTTTTGTTATTTTATTAATATGTACTCCATAAGAATAATTTATAAATTACATAATTTTCTAAGTAATTAGTTATTATGTGTATAATAAATGAATATTTGGGGATTTAATATATATTTGATAATAATCATTTATGTAAAATGATGGCTAAAGTTTTTATATACAAAGGCTGTATTATTTATATAATAAAACTAAATATGATTTATTTATAATAATTTCATTAAAAGTTTTTTCATTTGTTCGAAAAATACTTTACATATCTATGTAATTATTGAAAATTTTTTAAATTATTATTTACTTGTATGCTATTAATGAATTAGTTTTGGGTATATGTTTTTGTGGATCCGAACTCGGTCCCGTGCCTTGGCCACCTACGGAACTTTCTTGCTGCGAGACTTTACTCAACATATATATCATATAATTTTTATATTTATATTTTTATTTATTTAATTATATTATATTAAAATGAAAAATATATATGCGTAAATGTTCTCTTCGGCCGCCATTTAACGGTTAACTCAGAACTGGCACGGACTAGGAGAATCCGACTGTCTAATTAAAACAAAGCATTGCGATGGCCCCAACGGGTGTTGACGCAATGTGATTTCTGCCCAGTGCTCTGAATGTCAACGTGAAGAAATTCAAGCAAGCGCGGGTAAACGGCGGGAGTAACTATGACTCTCTTATAAAACAAGAAGAGGTGCGGAAACTCATAGGCCCAAGTGCCCTGGGCCAAGGCAAGTTGCTCACCTGCCATTTGAATGTCCAGAATGTCAAAAAGCCTTTTTGACACCCAGGGCACTCACACAACATCAACGTCATGAACACCCGGAAGTCCGTAATACAGCTCGGGCGGTTCTGCAAGTCCCTGCGTCAAGAAGACCGAGAGCAGGGTCTTGGACTGATGAGGAGATGCGTATTATGAATGAGCTTGAAACACAGTACCCAAACGACAAAAATATTGCAGTACGCATCTCACAAGCTTTGGGTACCAGAACCGCCAAGCAAGTCCGGGATAAACGGGCCTATGAGCGAAGTCAGGCGGTAAAGCGCAACCGCGCTGACAACCCGGAAGTTGATGCCCCACTTCCGGAAGATGACCTGCCGCAAGAAGAAGCGGTGGAAATAGATGACCGGCCACGATTGCCAGTCGAGGTCCCGACAATCGTGGTTACAGAGGAAGAGGAACAGCCACCTGAGCATGCGATCATCGACGATGACTCCAGAATATGGGTAAGGAGTCTGATCGAGGTGGCCCAAGCAATCGAGATAAATGAAGAAGATCCCTTCCATAAAGCTGGCACCTTATTCGACCGACTAGGCAGCCTTGTCCTCAGTGGGGACACAAAGTTAGATATGCAAACCGAGCTGGACTCGGCATATAATGAAATTATGATTGCGCTAGGCGCCGGCGGTCGCAAGACGCGCGACAAAAGACCTCGAAATAGAGGCAAGGGCAAGAGAGCAAAAAGACGCTATATTTATGCCAAAACACAAGATCTCTACAAGAAAAATCCAGGCCGGCTCGCCAAATGTATCCGCGAAAATGTCTCCCACATTGACTGCAGTTCTGTTTCCCTCTCTGCGGTCAATGTTAAAGAATATTATAATAAAATTTGGGGCGAGCCATATCCCAGAACTAATATCTATCTGGGACAATCAAACGATGAAGGCATAGCTCTCAGCGACTTCCTCCCCCCGATCACAGTAGAAGAAGTGAGGGGTCGCATTGCCCATATAAAGGGAGACTCGGCAGCTGGTATCGATGGCCTAACAAAATCAGATATTAATAAGCCGGCTGCCGTTAAAGTCCTGACAAAGTTGTTTAATATTGTGACTGCTACACACGTTTTTCCGAAAAAATGGCTGGAAAATAGAACCACACTGCTACTAAAAGAGGGAAAAGACCCCAACGAAGTTAGTAGTTATAGGCCCATTACCA
>JAPWDM010000016.1:5050000-5080000 GCA_035578155.1 Brachynemurus nebulosus
AATGGCTAATACTAATTTAACCTATTAAATAATTATATCTATTATTATTATATGATAAAGCCCTTAAAAGTATTATTAGAAATACTTTTAAGGGCTTTTTAAATAACTAAATATTTAATAATAATTATATATTATTATTATTTAACAATGGCTAATACTAATTTAACCTATTAACTTTTATTTTATGTAGATTAATGTTTTTAACAATAAGTGTTACCAATTTAACCTATTAACTTTTATTTTATGTAGATTAATGTTTTTAACAATAAGTGTTACCAATTTAACCTATTAACTTTTATTTTATGTAGATTAATGTTTTTAACAATAAGTGTTACCAATTTAACCTATTAACTTTTATTTTATGTAGATTAATGTTTTTAACAATAAGTGTTACCAATTTAACCTATTAACTTTTATTTTATGTAGATTAATGTTTTTAACAATAAGTGTTACCAATTTAACCTATTAACTTTTATTTTATGTAGATTAATGTTTTTAACAATAAGTGTTACCAATTTAACCTATTAACTTTTATTTTATGTAGATTAATGTTTTTAACAATAAGTGTTACCAATTTAACCTATTAACTTTTATTTTATGTAGATTAATGTTTTTAACAATAAGTGTTACCAATTTAACCTATTAACTTTTATTTTATGTAGATTAATGTTTTTAACAATAAGTGTTACCAATTTAACCTATTAACTTTTATTTTATGTAGATTAATGTTTTTAACAATAAGTGTTACCAATTTAACCTATTAACTTTTATTTTATGTAGATTAATGTTTTTAACAATAAGTGTTACCAATTTAACCTGTTAGCTAATTTTATCTATTATTTATAGATGATAAAAAAAGGAAAACTATTGACAACAACACATGGCGTTCCATAACTGGTCACCCATGAAAGTACTTACCATGCCCGATGTTGCTTAACTTCGGTGATCGAACGAGAACCGGTGTTTTCAACATGGTATGATCGTTGTCTGATTGTGGATACGATATTTGTAAAAATATATAGTTTTATAAGTAATACCAGTAATAATAATGTATAATTCTAATTTCATTTATTAATAAATATTTTTTATTACTGTACTTAAAAGCTTTTTTTTTATTTTATATTTACCTCTAAATATACTTTCCACATCCAATTTATCCTATTAATTATCCATACAATATATTCTTTATATTCAGAAGTTTTAAATGTTGTATAATAATATAAAAATAATACTTTATATTTCTTAATATATTTGTTAGTGAATAAAGGGTAAATAATATATAATAAAACATTATTTTTAATTTTATAATTTTTATTTTGAAAATAATATCTACATAATTAAAAAATTTTATTATTCAATTTTTATTTATAATATATATTTAAGTTTTTATATTTATATTTATCGTTGCTCAAATTACCTCGTACAAATTTCATTGCCCAAATAACCCCGGTCTACCGTATACAATTTTTATTTATAATATATATTTAAGTTTTTATATTTATATTTATCGTTGCTCAAATTACCTCGTACACATTTCATTGCCCAAATGACCCCGGTCTACCCTACACAGGATTGGAGCAACCATGTATGATGCACTTTGCAGCATACAAAGTTTCAATGACTTCTTTGCCAGTTCTGATGTAGTCTCCAGAATTCATCCTCAAGGTGCCCATCATATTTGGTAAGTCATCCTTGAGAATTTTATGAAGTCTAGCTCCTTCTGATATTGTTTCAATATCTTCACAGAACTTCCTCCATGAATTCCGTTTTGCCCTCCTGACAGTCTTGTTGTATTCCATGAGTTTGCATTTATATTCATGCCACTCATCAGTCTGTTTAGCTCTTCTAAAGAGTTTCCGAACAGCTTGTCTCTGCCTAGCAAGTTCATTGCTCCACCGTACACAATGATGTTTAACGTTCCTTGACAGCAGAGGACTATTATTTTGGTATGACTCAGTTAGCGCCTGATGTAAGGTCTCTGATCCTATCTCTAAGTCATATGTATCTCCAACTTTAGAAGGAGGCCGATTTAGGTATCCTTGGAGTTCCTCCCTGTAACTAATCCAGTTCGTCCTCTTTGGTCCTCTAAATGTCCTCTCTACTACTGTATCTGATTCTATATTAAAACGAATGTATTGATGGTCTGCCATTGAAGGCTTCTCATCTACATGCCAGTTTTTGATCCATCTGCGTATCTGCGTAGAAAACATGGATTTTATATCACACACATCCTGCGACAAAAAACCAAAAAACATGGTCCTTTGTTGACAAGAACAATATGGTTTAAAAACAATATATTTATTGAAAGCAAATAGTAGGGAAAAAATTTTAATTATTACTTATCGTATAAATTTTTATTGTATAAATAAAAATGAATTATCCTTACTGAAAGGTCGTTTTTAGTATAAAAAAATATGTACAAATTACTTACACAAAAGTACATTACTTACTTTTTGTGTAAGTATTATTGGGTTGACAACCTTTTTCCAACCATGGATTCTTTTAAATCGTTGTCATACGAACAATTTGATTATAATAATTTGTCAAACTTTGATGTTTTCCGTAAATACAAGAAACTAATTTTAAAACGTACTTCTACCCTCGCAAGAATTCACTTCTTGACGCTCTGCAAGAAATTGAAACATTTTCCAAATTTTATCATTAACAACACCAAATCCTTTGTCAAAAAACTAAACTTTAACACGAACCCCAACCTAAATAAACTGATCCTAGATATCTGTAAAAAATATTTATCGTTGGAAATTAAAAACGCATATGCGAATTTGGATTCTTTAAATAAATCGTTACTTTTCTTACATCTCAAATTGGCTAAGAGTTTTTCTGTCATTTTTGACAATTTCCTAGATCATTTGGTTGAATCGTCAAACGTTTTGTACATACGTCACTTAACACGCCTAAACAAAAAAATTTTTAACCTTCAAAAAAATCAGCTGGATAAACACAATTACACCAAAATTCAAAGTGTAACCAAATTCAATGAGAATTTTTCGCTTAACAAAATAGTAAATGATTTGAATAATTTGTACAATTTAACTCTAGTAAATGATGATGGTTTTCTTTCAATTGAAATTGACGTTCATTTAAGCAATCAAAAATTTTTTGAGAAATTTAATTATTCACACAAAACGTCGTTTGTATATGAGGACGGTGCGATTTATTTCCAAGCAGATCATAGTGATTTTTCCTCTCCAATTAGATCCAGTGAGTCCCTTTCCAACAATTTGTGTGACAATATTTTTTACATACATGCCCCTGAATCTGAAGATTTTTTTAATTCAATTTGCCTAGAACGTAAATTTAAATTCCATGAATGTATATTGAATTTGTCTCCAAAACTCCCTATAACTTTTCCCAATCTACTTGAATTTACCGCTGCCGCGATGTCACAATTTAAGAAATTTAATATAGAAACTTCCATTATTTCCAAATTCATTGAAAGGTTTGATAACTTGCAGAGTGCCAATGAAGCGATACACAACCTTAAAACTATTAAAAATCTTGTGATGAAACTAAAACGCGATAATGTGGTTCTCTCTAAGGCCGACAAAGGTAACACTGTAGTTCTGGTTGACAGAGGATTGTATGAAAATAAACTCGATGAGTTTTTAAATACTGACAACTGTATTAAACTAAAAACAAATCCTACAGAACGCCTTAAAACTAAATTTAAAAATTTTATTCGTGCATTTGAACTTCAAAATGAGATCAAGCTGCCGATGAATCCTCAAACACCTAGATTATATGGTTGGCCTAAAATCCATAAACCAGGCAACAAATTCAGACCAGTGGTTTTCTCATATCAATTCTTTATTTAACAGCCCGAGCAGTTGGTTTCTGAAACAGATTCAATTTACAGATGTTAAATTTGATTTCACGCTAAATAATTCAGTTGAACTTACTTCTTTTCTTACTCAACTTCAAATTCCGGATAATTGCATTCTTTTTTCGCTAGATGTCTCTGACCTCTATACTTCCGTACCACTTGGAGAACTTAAAATATTATTCCAAAATTTTATAATGCTCAATTCACATTGTTTCCCTCAATCTGTAAACATAGAATCACTTTTCAGTTGTCTTAGCCTTCTTCTTGATCACCATTATTTTATTTTTAACGTCGACATCTATACACAACTGAACGGTTTATCAATGGGCCTGGCCATCGCCCCTTCCATGGCTAACTTTTTTTATGGATCCCCTTGAGCACACCCTTTTCAATTCGAATTTCAAACTCATTAATAAAATTTTATGTTGGAAACGTTACGTTGATGACATTTTTGTAGTTTGCTCTGGCTCCCACCAGGAGGCTCTCGCACTCCTTGAATTTATTAATACTCTCCATCCCAGAATAAATTTTAGTATAGAATTTGAATGCGAAAACAAATTAAACTTTCTTGATCTTACCACAAGTAAGGATCCTTATTCAAATTATTTGGAATGCTCGGTTTTTAGGATACCAACTCATACTGATCACTGTATTCACGTCACTTCTTCTCACCCGCAACAGCACAAATTAGCGTTCTTTAACCATGCATTTCATAGACTGTTTACTTATCCCCTGGACAAACCCAATTTTTGCAGAGAACTTTCCGCCATCATTCATATTGGTTATACACTATCGCAATGGCTATACACTAGAGTTTCTTTATAATATCTACAAAAAATTTTTAAACCGTAAATTAGATTCAACGTTTTTCTCTAACCTGTCTTCCACTTACCATATAACCCCAAAACAATATGCGTCTATTCCATTCATCAACGAACAGGCTAGTCTGTTCAATAAAGTTTTTCGTGATCATAACGTTAAACTTAGCTTTTCTACTTCCACCACTTTGTCATCTTTGTTGGTGAAAACTAAGAACTCTATTCCCAAATTTAACAAATCCGGTATCTACAAATTTGTCTGTTCATTTTGTGGAATTAGCTACACGGGGCAAACGGGGAGAAAATTCATTACAAGGCTTAACGAACATTTGACAGCCATAAAATCAGCGAACATCAGAAATTACTCTGCCATAGCACAACATATCATTGACACAGATCACGATTTTAATATTGAATCTGATTTCCAAACCCTGCACATTTGCACTAAAAGCAATTTTATGAATTATTTAGAAACCCTAAGAATAGCACAAAAAGTGAGCTTGGGCAACCCTATATTGAACGAAACGAATCAGCTTTTTGATTTCAATACATTTCTACATATAATACAGCTCATGCGCGATCGATTTTGATGTCGATCTATACTTTTAGTCTCATCATAAACTGGCCTCTGTTCATTTGCGGTGCATCTAAGTTACGTTTTGTAACACTCTCTTTTTTCGCAATGTTCATTCATTTTTACAATCTATTTTATTTTTTGAATTATTAATCAGTGATAATGGAGCTTAAAATTTGGTTTATCAGTGTTTTTCTTCTAAATTATTAACTTTTTCTCTTATGTTTTTAACGTTTTTTCACATTTTAATTTTAAAATGTACTCAGTGATATTTTCAACTTTTTAAAATGTACTCAGTGATATTTTCAACATGTGTTTTTTATATTTTCTTTTTCTGTCGTTGGCATTTTCGCATTTCTTTGTTTTAAAATTTCACTAATATGTATTAACGCGTTATTGGAAAAGCATAACATAAATTATTGCTCTACGTATAGCACACTGAAAGCTTCGATCGTTGAACGTTTTAATCGCACCATTAAGAATAAACTTTGGCGTACATTTTCGCTAAACGGTAACTATAAATGGTTGCAGATAATCAACGATTTAGTTGACGAGTACAATAGAACAAAGGATCGTACAATCAAAATGGCTCCGCGAGATGTCACTGCTGATAAGGGGGCACATTTATTATCTATAGTATAGAATAATATAAAAATTGCTGGTGCAGCCAAGTATAAAGTTAATGATTTTGTTAGAATAAGCAAATTTAAATCCAGTTTTGAGAAAGGCTACACACAAAATTGGTCTACGAAAATATTTAAAATCGTGAAAGTTCGACATACTAATCCGGTAACATATCTACTTGAGGACATCAACCAGCAACCCATTCAAGGTGGATTCAATGAATATGAATTACAAGGGGTGAAATATCCAGACATGTATCACGTGGAAAAGATCTTGAAGAAACGTGGCAGAAAAATATTAGTCAGATGGCTCGGCTATTCTTCGGAATTTAATAGCTGGATTGATGAATCGGATATTGTTTAAATAAAAATAACTCACAATTATGTTTAATAATTTTTTATTTGTAAATGTTATAAGTATGTATACAGAAATATTTTACAATAAATAAATATTAAAAATTATATAATTTGTGTACATGTTCTATTACCCCAGAACGTAATTTTTTTATATTTTCAGGTAACTGATCCCAAACTGCACAAATTCTTTTAGCATCATCCGGTTTAATATAATCATACATATATAAATGTTTTATCCAAATATCATAGTTCATTAATTTTATAGTTAAATACAATAATAAATCTAAATTGTTAACATATATATATATATATATATATATATATATATATATATATATATATATATATATATATATATATATATATACAAATCAGGTTGTAATAAAAATACATCTTCGATTCGTTGTGTAATAAATGTTAGCGGTTGACCAACAGGTGGTTGAAAATCTTCTTCCATTTTAACACCATTTTTATACATTTGACAATGTTGTTTCAAATTTGGTGGGCCATAAAAATGATCTTGCTGCCACGGTCGATTGTAGTGCTCAAAGCATGGTTCACAATCTTGAAATATTTTTTGATAGTCAGCCGTTAACCAAATCCATGCGCGACGTATGATTTTTGCGCCATAACTTTTCAACACGTTCAAATTGATGTATTTATAGGTTTGCAGAAATGTGCTCAAAGTCAGCTTGTTTATTAGCATTGGCACTTTTACGAAAAATTCACCAATTGGCATATTTGGATAGGTCCAAATTTTGAATTTTAATAATTGCATCAACCATTTTTTCATATGTGTCAATTCGTTTGCGTAATTTATCCAATTCGCTTGAAAGCACTTGTAAATGCTTCCAGTAGGCTGACGATGATGACAACGATATTCTTTTTAGGGGTTTAAGCTGAAGTTGAAGCTGTGCCTGTATTTATTTCATCCAGCGAATAGTGTCCCCACAAGTTGCTCAATTCCACCATCACCACTCACCACCCACCACAGCCATCCACCACCCTCTAAACTTACCCACCACAACCCACCACCCACCTTGATTTCTCTCGTGTTATGAGGACCCTGTGAAGCAGGGCCCGCCGACTTCACTAATTGTTATATTTACGAGTATTGTATTATTTTCAGGATTGCAGCCTAAAATTTTACATAGATTACAGCATCACTTAAATTTTATGCGGATTAGATTAAATGCATTTGAATTGGCTCATCGTAATTCAGTACTACGTCATACGTCAATGTCAGCTAGTAGTGAAAATGACTCTGAAAATGAATCAGTTTGACCACAACAACCAGCATCTGCACAGAGAAAAACTTCACCTAAATCAACAACACATCATCTTAGAATTATGAATAAAGTTTATAAAGTTTTCACTTAAAATTGAGCAGTAATATTTAAAGGGCTGCTGTTTAAATCAAAGAGAAATCTTTATATAAAAATAGTTTTTAATTAGAAAGCATATAAAACATTCAAAGGATAATCTTCTTAATTTAAATTTAATAAATAAGGCTGCACATTAAAATACAAATATTATATTTAAAAAAATGTTTATTATTAGAAAAAACAAGTAAATAATACAAATTTAACATAAAATTCAGTTGACCTAATATTTTAGATATAAAAACTATCTAGAAAAACCAGAATTTTCATTTTCATATGAATTTTGAGTACTCAGTTTATAAAAAAATATGCTAGTTTTATTACAGAGAAATAAATCGTTTTAATTGTAATCTAGAACATTATCAATGGCTAAACATTTCAGTGACTAATAATATGTAACTCTAATATTTAAAAAACAATTACTTACATTATAACAATTCACGGTTCACCAATTGAAATTGACACAGTTTTTACTATAATGAACCCTTTTTATAATATTAAACAACATTTTTTACTTAAAACACAAATTTACTTACATTTACTGCGAATGCAGAACGATTCACGGTTCACCAATTGAAACTGACACAATTTTTACTATAATTAACTCTTTTTGTAACTTGATCCCAGGGAAAACTCAACAGACTGCATCACTCATTCTGACGAAAGTTAGATGTATGTACTCTGTATGTACCACCTCTCAAAGAGTATGCTATATATATGTACGTATACATGAAGGGTATGCTATACGTACGGCTCCTGCAAGGAGCTGGCTTAGAACCGGCCAAAACCCACTACTAGTATACAATTCAATTCCTAATGTAACTGTTAAAAGTAATTTATTACATTACGGTGATAACTATGTAATATCATTTCCTACCGGCACCTTTGAAATAGATGATTTAGCTACATATATATACAAAACTATTTACAACAAGTATGGAAATATAATATATAACAATGAAAATGATAAACCATACATACATCTAAGAGCTAATAATAACACACTCAAATGCGAAATAATTAGCAATAAAGCTATTCATTTCACGAAACCTAATACAATTGGTTCACTTTTAGGGTTTACTAAACGAATATTGAAACCAAACAAGCTTTTCACTCATCTAAAGAACCTGTCAGTATCACGAAGGTGAATGCAATACGCATTGAATCTAATATTACGAGTAATGCTTATATGAATGGTACGCTAGATCACACACTTCATGAATTTTCACCTCTGGTTGCGCCAGGGTATAAAATAGTTGAGGTACCGCGAAATATAATCTATTCACCAGTAACGGTTGGAGAGTTAACATCTCTCGCTGAAAATTGTCGATCAAGACGGTGATTTGGTGGACTTTCGCGGTGAAACAATCACAGTACGTGAGTGAGAATATTGATTCAAAACCAGGACTTGTATATTTTACCTAGTGAAAGTTTTATATACATTGAGGGGAAATTTTTAAATAACGAAAATGCCATTCCAGATATAAAACTGGTTAATAATTGTATTGCCTTTCTATTCGATGAAATTAGATATGAATTAAATGGAGTTGAACTTGAACGTGTTAGGTATGTTAGTCTAACATCAACATTAAAAAATTATTTATCGTAAAACGATGGTGAGAGTAAACAATTACTAAATGCTGGTTAGTCGATTGATAATGATTGTACAATAACATTACCACAAGCCAACTTTAACTTTTGCATTCCGCTTAGAAAATTATTGGGATTCGCTGATGATTATCGAAAAATTATGTTAAACGCAAAGCATGAATTAATTCTTATTCGTGCACGAACTGACGATGATGTAATTGTTTCAGAATCGGATTCGTTGAAATTTGAAATAAATAAACTCGAATGGCGTGTTCCACATGTAACTGTTTCAGATGAAATTAAATTATCACTGTTAAAGTATGTTGAAAAAGCTGAGCCTATACAGATTACTTTTAGAGCGTGGGAAACATATTCAACCTGCATTACCCACTACACAACAAAACCCTTGGGTTGTAAAAACAACTACACAGCTAGGAAACATATTCAACCTGCATTACCCACTACACAACAAAACACTTGGGTTGTAAAAACAACTACACAGCTAGAAAAACCACGATATATCATTTTCGCTTTACAGAGAAAGGATAAAAATGTTTCTGAGTTTAATCATTGTGATTTAAATAATTTCAAAGTTTATTTAAATTCACAGGTGTACCCTTATGATGATTTGAATATTAAATTTGATATTAATCAGTATGCAATACTTTATGATATGTATACCCGCTTTCAATCTTCATATTATCATCGTTCCAATGAACCGCTCTTAAACTGGGAAAATTTAAAACTATAGCTCCGATAGTTTTTATTGATTGCTCACATCAAAATGAGTCACTGAAAAGCGGTTCAGTTGATGTTCGTTTAGAATTTAAATGTAATAAAGATATTCCAGCTGGTACGACAGCAATAGCCATTTTAGTTCATAACGTCATTTTCGAATACATTCCACTAACTAACCTAGTTAAAAAGCATACCTAATTACCCCCACCACTTTTAGTTATTCTGTATAAAGTTGTGGATTGTGTGAATAATTTCAGTTCTACGGCGGCGGTAGAAATGGCGTTTCTTGACATACAAGGCTATCAAGGAGATAACAACCAATTTTATTTTAAAGAAGTTGGTATCGCTGCAGAAAATTCAGATGAAATATTACATCTCATGTTCGAGGCACCGTTTGGTTTCAACGAGTTGCCGAAGAAATATCAGCGTATTGCACGTTGGCTTTGCCGAAATTGACATGGGATACCTTGGTCGTATAGTTTTATTACATACAAAAACTTCATACCATATTGAAACCTATATTAAAGAAGTATGATGTCATATACGTCAAGGGCAGTGAAAAGAAGAAATGGATTTGGGGAAAAAATATATATACAGGGTGGTTCAGAATTATGTACCGTAATTGCTAGAGCTGATAATACTTTCAGAAATAATGGTACCTTTTGATCTACACTTTTTTCCAAAACTTAATAATAAGGAAGATACATCGCTATAAAAGAGTGAAACGAAAAGCATCTTTTCCTAAATATTTTCCAAACGCTATTGAATAACGAATTGATATTTTAAGAGTACGTATCTTGGATTAGGAGGATTAAATTTCTATTAACACTTATTCCGCCACGTATGATTAAGCAATGTTTTTGAGTGATAGGTGTGAGTTATCACGTCTTTTCTTTTGTAATTTGCAGTTATTTAAACAAATTTCTTAACAATATGATTCCTCAAACAATTCCACGCAAAAAAGGTATACTTGTTACATTTTGATAAATAGTACCGTTTTCGAGTAATTTAAAGTAGAAGTATCTATTTCCAAATTATTCCCTAATCATAAGTGATGGAATAATTGGTACCACAAATTTAATTATCCTTATGTTGATCCCGCCCCTAAAATATGAATCAGTTATCCAATAGCGCCAAAAAATTTAAAAAAAGAGGTGAGTTTCGTTCCACCTCTCTATATTTTACCCCTCTACTTTATCTCCCTGATTACTGAGTTTTCGAAAATAGTGTAGATGAAAAGGTGCCATTATTTTTGAACGAACTATCAGTCCTAGTAATTACGGTACATAACTCTGGACCACCTTAGACATTTTTTTCTTCAGAATCGTATTCTACGGGTCCGAAAACGGATAGCGCCCCTACTCTCACCTCGTCCCGTTTTTATCATATAAGCTGTATAAGTCTAATTTTTTGAAGGAAAAATTCTACTAAAATATTCTTGGTTAATATTTTTAAAAAGTCTATTCAATGACACCAAACACAACCTTTCACCTCCACCCTTTAGTGGCGACATGGGCCGTAACTTTGAAATATTAAATGGAAATCCCTGTAATAATAATAAAACAATCAATAAATATAACAAGTCATCAAGTACAAGTTATACTTGCGCTAACAGTGTTTCGTAGAATCAGTTGGATTTGTAAATTTGTTGTAAAAGGATATGAAAGTAAATGAAATATTTTTCTTAATGAATAAAGGGTCTCGCCGGGTAAGCATATGTGATTTCGGCCCAACGGCTTTTTTGGCTATTCTGTTTCATGAATGTTGCTTATGGTGAGTAATGTTCGAAAATATAGGTATTAGAACTCTACCCCCTATATTGTCAGAGATATAGGGGTAACAACACTTAATTTTAAAATTTTTTTCTTCAAAAATATTTAAGATAATTGGATGAAATTAATAGTGAATGTTGAGATAAAGTAGCTTTATATTATGTAATTTTTTTACATTCGTATGACGTCATTTACTAAATTCAAATAATAATTGAATTTTTGAGGGTGTGTATTTTAGACCAACCCCTTGAGTGACACTCACTAAAAAAATATATATTATTTGGCTCTAATATAGTTATCGTGTGTAGAAATTTCAGTAAGGTCAGATTGCTGGAAGGTGTCTTAAAAAATTATAAATTCAGGTTAAGTAACAATAAGACACCCTCCATGAAAGAAAACAAGGTCGTGATTTAGATAACTGACTATGGTATTTCTTTACATTTTTCGACTCTGAATGCGAATCTGGGGTCAAGAAAATTCTTATACCTCTTACATTTTTGTATAGAGCCACAAATATCCCTTAAGCAGGTGTGAAGTTATGAATATCAATATCATTATTACAGAAAGGAATATGAATAGGCATTTTACAATCCTCGTGCCCTTATATTATTACCAGTGTAACATTTACCGAAAGGGTTGATTCGCCCTCTGCAACTCTTTTAGATCTCTCTGGACATAGATTTGTGTATCGCTAGAGTGCATCTTTCTGGTCTAAAAAGGTTTTCTAATACTTCTTCTGAATTTTTTTTTTGCGGAAGGGGAGAGGGTGGGTGGGTCAACCCCTTAGACAAGTACAGTCAAGGCAACTGGGGATTAGTCTGCTGAATGAATTGGAAAAATCGACAAGAACTTACGGGATTTTGATAGCACTGGAAAAAATTTATTTCCAGCAATTGTCAGGTTGACAAAAATGCGCTCGGCTTCCTATGACGTCAGTGTCAATCATGGTATTAAATAATATGTTTAAGTAATTATGGGGCCACTTGGCAACACAATGCAATTGCCTATATTCAGGAGCAAGTCAACACATTACGTTGCCAAGTGATTGCCTATATTCAGGAGCAAGTAAACACATACGTTGTCAAGTGGTCGTATACCTACTCAAAAAATACACATTATATAGATCGTTGTAAGAATAATCACTTCGATGATCTTTTTAACGAATTACTAAAATCGTTTAAGAACAGCTGCATGTGAGAAATAATCACACTCTACATTGGCAGTTTTTCAAATTTACTACAGGGTTCTCTAGCGTTCAGCATCATCTAGTAGTGAAATTTATAACTATCGAAGGATTTTAAGCGCCATTTATTGATAATTTTTCAAATTTACACAGGGTTCTCTAGTGTTCAGCGTCATCTATTAGTGAAAGAAGTATAATTATCAAAGGTTTTTGAGCACCATCTATTAACAATTTTTTAAATTTATAGAGTTCGCTAGTATTCAGCGCCATCTCATAGTGAAAAATATAATTCTTAGGTTAAGCTAAGTTCGCCAGGGTTCCATTACGTTGGGCATGAGAACCCGCATAGGTTAGCTACCACCACCTGAACCACCATAGTTAGCTACCACCATCGGTTAGAGTTGCGGGCTTCGAACTCTTCAAAACTACCTACTATTTATAACTATCAAAGGATTTTCAGCACCATCTATTAACAATTTTTGAAATTTACTACAAGGTTCTCTAGTGTTCAGCGTCATCTAGTAGTGAAAAGTATAATTATCAAAGGTTTCTGATCGCCATCTATTGACAATTTTTCAAATTTACAGGGTTCGCTAGTATTCAGCGCCATCTAGTAGTGAAAACTGGAAATTCAGAGAGCTTAAAGCTGATTGCGCCATCTATTGGGGAAATTTTGTGTTCTTAGGTTAAGCTAAGTTCGCCAGGGTTCACCAGGTTTGAGACCAAAATATTCCTCCACCCACCGCCGGAGGTTTCTAGAACCGCCCTGATCGAGCTACCTCCTCCCAATGTCAGTCAAAAAATCGTGAGGTGCGGAGGTGGCGCCAGAATCCCCCAAAACTACCTACTTAGAGCCAAATAACATTTATTTTTTTGGCCGGTGTCATTCAAGGAGTTGGTCTAAAATAGACACCCTTAAAAATTCAATTATTATTTTAATGTAGTAAGTGACGTCATACGAATGTAAAAAAATTACATAATATAAAGCTACTTTATGTCAACATTATCTGATAATTTCATTTAATTATCTTCAATAGTTTTGAAGAAAAAAAATTTTAAAGTTAAGGGTTGTTACCCCCATATGTTTACCCGGCGAGACCCTTTTATTCCTAAAGTAAAAAATATTCTCAATTTCAAAAGATCGGATAGTTATCTTGCTTTGTTTACGTTTACCAGAAATGAACGGTGATATTTACTGAATGAAGTAAATGTATTAAGAGTTATCTTTTTCTCAATAATAATAAATTATTAGCAGTTCTGTTATAAAAATTATATCAGATAATATAAGTAAGACAATTTAACTCATGTGTATCAAGTTCTATATGAATATTGTAGCTTTTTCACTTTCATCGTGTAAAAAGAGTTAGGACAGATTTTTACAGCGAAAAAAATAGTACGAAACATTTCATTGGTCATTTTATTGTGGGTAAACACGATAAAAATGAAACAAAAATTTGTATTGGTAAATTTAACTGATTTCAGAACCATAAGAACAATTCATTAAATAATAATATGAAGTATACTAATTTATTTTACTCGTTAAGTTGTCTTACCGTATTACACTTGAGTTTTTTCTGATAAATTTGTATTTCTTACAACTCAAATTTGTTGTCTAAAAGCAATTTAACTCAAAGAACTATCAACCCAAAAAAGCTTCAGCTTCGCTATCACGTTTTTGTTAGTTGACAGCAGTGTTGGGAAAAATGTAATCAAATTACAAATTACGATTACAAAATGTAATCAGTGATTTTTGATTACAAATTACATTTTGTAATTTGTAATCAGATCACAGATTACATTTACAAAATGTAATCGAAGATTTTTGATTACAATTACATTCTGTAATGGTAATTTGTACTCGTTTCTGGATTACAAAAAAAGTAATCGTTTAAGTAATTTAATTACAAAATTACGATTACTTTTGCTTAAGATATACGAACAAAAAAATTCGATATGAATTAAAAAAATTCGATAGTGACAAAATTAGGTTTAAAAGGAAATAAAGGTAGGGCCTCTACCACACACTACATCGTCAAAAGTATGGGGACACCTTAACCCAGGAGGTGCCCACACGCGGTACTGTACTTAACGTTGCGGTACACTGCCGTGTCAAAAGCGTGCCCCCACCCAGGTTAAGGTGTCCCCATACTTTTGACGACGTAGTGTGTCTACAACCCGCTAACCGGCACAACCTGCTACTGCCACGCGAGCGAAGCCGCGGTTAAATGCTGGTATGTAATGTATTCTTTCAAAACTATTTGGACGCTATGGTCTTATAATATATATACACCTATGCAAATGCACACGTATATACTATACCTCTATACATAAACTATAAAAAATTCCTTTAGGAACCCGTTTATTCGGACCAATATCCGCACTCTAGTTATCACAAGACTAAACAACTACCTACCTACCTACCCTCCTACTTTAAGGTTTTTTACGAATTTGATATCCAAAAACAGTTTTTCAATACCTTACGAGTATTAGGAGAACAGAAATACTTATCCATATTGATGTACTTATTGGTTGTTAGTAAAAGTAATTTGTAATTTGATTACAAGTAATCACGATTACATGTAATCAGATTACATGTAATCAAATTACATGTAATCCCGATTACAAGTAATTGGATTACATGTAATCATGATTACAATAAAAAAAATGTAATCGTAATAAAATGTAATCGCGATTACATGTAATCCGATTACTTGTGATCGGGGTTACATGTAATCGCGATTACATGTAATTTGATTACAAGTAATCGATTACATGTAATCGATTGCGCCCAACACTGGTTGACAGTTCTTCTTGTTAATTTGCTAGGCAATAAATTTTCGTTCAACCAACACAAATTTATTTGAAAAAATAGAAACCTCTCGTGTAATAATAAATGAAAATTATTAAAATATTGCCAATTTTTTAAATAGATTGAATTATATTATTTCTATGGATACCTAACAAAATCTTATAAATATTATTAATATAAATAATACAAATAAATAAAGAATATAAAAATTTGGAGAGACAGGTCTACCCACACTGTCAACTTCCCATTGAATTCAGAGGACTCCTTCCCTGGGCCTCCGATAGAGGCTTTGCTATTTGCACCACACCGGCGGCTTCCCCTTCTGTACCTAAGGGTGGGGGCTCCTCCCTTATCAAACAAATAATAACATCATTTGTTCTTAAGATATGCGAGACAAAAAATTTTTACAAAACGTTTCTTATTTCGTTTTATTTATTTCGTTTTATTTGCTTTTTTTTATTTTTTGTATAATAATTTACTGGCGTTTTTAACATCAAAGAAGATTCTTAGGCCATTATGTAATAAAGACGGTAAAAAATTCATATAATCTGTGTTATGTTGAATAAAGTTAATTCCGTTTTTTTATCACGGAAAACAAACCGCTAATCTGAATTTGCTGAAAACTATCCGGTCCTCATTTTTTAATTACACATCTAATGAAATTAGGCCTGAGTTGATATCATCATTTGATCTCGAGATATGCTAGACGAAAAAAATTCATGAACGAGCGAATTAATAAACGCACACATAGACATCACGCTAAAAACGATGGATTCGGATTCTAGTGACCTTGGAACTTGGAGATATGTCCAAATTAGCGATTCGTAAAATCGGACCTATTATAATAACTTCTAATGAGAAGTTAATAATATATCATATATTTTTTATGTATAAATTTATCAATTATTCCTTACTTCTTTAATTTCTAAAACTCACTTTCCAAAAATATCACATTTCTAAAACTCACTTTCCAAAGCAAACAAATACATAAAAAATATTTGACACAATTGGGTAAATTAAACAAGTTAGGTCTTAAACAAAGTACTTTAAATATCAATCGGGAACCTAAAAAAGCAACAATTAACACAATAAATTCTAATCAACGCGTAATAAGCTTAACTAATA
This sequence comes from Brachynemurus nebulosus, assembly GCA_035578155.1. NCBI lineage: Eukaryota > Metazoa > Arthropoda > Insecta > Neuroptera > Myrmeleontidae > Brachynemurus > Brachynemurus nebulosus. Next base: position 5,066,816 of record JAPWDM010000016.1, read on the forward strand.
CCGAATTTAATATAACCGAAATAAATCTCTTGAATAAAGGACCTAAATATATACCTAATTTAAACCATAAAATCCTTAAAGAAACTTTAATAGTAGACTCGGAACTCGCGTTAAAAAATTCTAATGATAATTTAGCTAAAGAATCAATTAAAAATATATTAAAAAAAGACATAGAAATTAAAATAAATAACAAAAATACTATTAAATCTTTAAAAAATAAAATTAACGACAATTTAATACTAACTAAAGCAGATAAAAGTAATTCTACCGTAATTCTTAACAAACAAGATTATTCAAATAAAATAAGCGATTTTATTACAAAAGAAAAAATGATACGCCTAAAAACAAACCCTACTAACAAATATAACGAAGAAATTAAAAAATTAATTAATAATAATAAAAATATCTTTACTGATAGGGATAGACATTTCTTGGTGGAGATGAACCCGAGAGCCCCTAGATTATATGGATTGGTAAAAACGCACAAAACCGACAACCCAATCAGACCAGTAGTTTCCCACATTGGATGTCCATCACATAAATTATCACAACATCTAGACTCCCTTTTTAAAACCGAAACCCAGTTCACCTCCAAACACAGCATTAAAAACTCCTTCCAACTTGTAAATCAGTTAAATAATACTCCTTTTCCCGGTCGGTACAAATTGGCGTCCCTGGACGTGCGTAGTATGTTCACCAACATTTCTTCCAAGGAATGTCTAAACTTAATTAGTGAAATCATAAACAATAAGATAAAAACCAGTAAAACAATCCAGTAAAACAATCCGAGTTAATAAACACCTTTAATACAATTTTAAAACAAAACTACTTTGAGTTCGGCAATAAATTCTTCCGACAGACAAGTGGCCTTTCAATGGGATCACCTCTGAGCCCTCTGTTGGCCGAAATTTATATGTCGAGCTTAGAGGAAGTAATAATGAACAACACACTAACCAAACAACACACCGCCAACTAGAAAAATTTGTAGAGTCAATAAATTCGTTAAACCCAAAAATTCAATTTGACTTAGAGGTAGAAAAAAATAATAGTATAAACTTTTTAGATTTAACTATAACCAAAACTAACAATAAGCTTGATTTCAACATATATAGAAAACCACCTTACTCTGGCATTACAATTCCAAATGATTCAATAAGTCCGTATTAACATAAAATCGCAGCCTATAATTCCATGATCCACCGAGCGTTTAATATATCTTTGTCGAAAGAAAATTTTGAAAAAGAAATAAATAATATAAAAATAATAGCGAATAATAACGGATATAATTCAAACTTAATCGATAAATTAATAGCTAAGAAAGAATTTAAACAAATTTTAAAAGAAATTTACCCCTCCGTTAAACCAGAACTAAAAACTAACTTTAAAACTATAACATATTTTGGTAATATATCGGATAAAATTTAAAAAATTCTCGAAAAATCAAACATAAATATAGCATTTAAATCAGACTTTAATCTAGGAAACTTAATATATAACAATAAAACAAAAATTGATAAACTTAAAAAATCGGGTATGTGCAAATTAAACTGCCAAGACTGTAATAGTTTTTACATCGGTCAAACTGGGAGAAACTTTGAAACCCGGAGAGCAGAGCATTTCGGTTCCTATAGAAATAAGAAATCCGACTCTGCTTTTGCCAGGCATTTAATTGACACCGGACACACACCAGAACGGGAAATTACCGTGCTACACGAGGCAAACAAAGGACAGAAGTTAACAATCCTAGAAGCAATAGAAATAAATAAACATAACTCCTATCACCTTTTAAATGACTACACCGATATTTACTATTCAACTTTATTTTCAATATTATAATTTAATTAAACTTTTAAAATTGTATTTTCTGTAATATTGTTTGTATGTCAATTTCAATCTTTTGTCACGTGTTTGATCGCATTTGTCACATATAATGTAATCTTGCTTTTCTTGTTTTTCCGATTCTCCCACTACCCCCGCCCCTTCTACTTCCACACCATATACCACTCCCCTTCATAAGTATAGGTAGATAAAAATTAGCATATAAGCGCACGTATTGAATATAAATTTTATTCTGTTTGAAAATGAACTAACGGTTCGAAACAATATTGTCACAGTTTCAAAATAAAAGTGGTATTTTGCAAAGTAAAATATTTGTTTATTATTTATCAATTATTCCTTACTTCTTTAATTTCTAAAACTCACTTTCCAAAAATATTACCAAAATACCCATTTAAAATAATAGTAATACAATTATTGATTAATAACAAATTGATCAAAGCAAAATATGTTATCAACTTTTCTTCTTACATACCAAGGAAGTTGGGCAAGAAAATTCAGGTTTGATAATTTTCGCTCAATCTACACCCCATTCTTAATGTTCTTGAAGTTTTTCAGATTTTTCTGAACAATCCTTCTTATAATAAACACCGAAGTGATTGCATAAGTGTTCCGTTTTGCCAGTTTTGGTACGGAACACTAAAAATAAAATAGAAATAGAAATATATAAATATAAAAATAAAAATGAAATTGAAAACAGAATTAAAATAGAAGTAAAAATATATAAAAACAACAATAAAAATTAAAAATAAAAATAAAATTGAAATAGAAGTAAAAATATATAAAAATAAAAAGAACAATAAAAATAAAAATAAATGTAAAAGTAAAAATATAGAAATATAAAAATAAAAACAACAACGAAAATAAAAATTAAATAAAAATAATAATACCATATCCAGAACCAACCAGATCTCCTTTTGATTTTAAGCCGCCACAAACAGTTTAACCTTAAAACACAATATTTTCATAAACGTCATTTTGATGATAGCCGTGAGTTTTAAACAAATGTCAAATATTCTGAAATGGAGTCCTATTTTATACGATTTCTCGTCAAAATTCTCGTGTTCTGATTGGTTCCGATATTTGGACCAGTCACGGGATGGATGGGTTCCATTGAGTGAGCCTTCCTAGCACAGAGACTGTCTAGATCAGAGAAAGGGACAGGACTCTTATCATTATTCAAAGTTTTCTTTCCCATCCTACTGACATACACACTTTCGTAGGTATCCAGTTCAAGTAGATTGCGTGAGGAAATAGTACGATCTACAGTGATAATTACATTCTACGGCTAGAAAATTATTACAATGTGTGTACCCTTAATCTACTTGACAATAGTGACTCTTTGTGTAGACTTAATAGAGAGAACATTTTAGAATTAAGATATCGATTGATTTAATTTAGTGAATAGTATATACTACACCAAGGATTCTTTTTATAATACAGGTGCGAGAAAGAAAGAAACATATTTCGTAATCTTTTTAAGAAAGAAAGAAATATATTTTTTATTCCTTTTAAGCATGTACTACAAATATATAATTTGCATACAGGATGTTTCATGTATTAAATATGAAATGCATTTTTAATACGAAATACATTTTTTTTTATAATAGTATAACTTTTTGACTGATTATTAAATATTTTGCACTAAAATGTATTGCAAACAATTATCATACATATTTGTATTCTATACACATCGAAATCGCAAGTCACTGTTATCAACCTGTATATTCTGAATTTGTATTTAAAAAGAGATAGAATTATAATTGCATTTCTATCTGATCAGGGTGTATTATAAAAAGAATCTTCGCTGTATATTTAGTATATAATTTATTTTGGGTGATTATTAGTGGGTAATCACCAATCATGTTATTACTATCATCGCTCGATTTATAATTCTATTTAAAACTGATAATCAATAAAATAGAGCGTTAAAAAATTTCAACAACTCAATCTCACCAACCTGATGACTCATTTCGTGTACATGAGAAACCACTGCTGACTTTTTACTACTACCATATCTGATATGTGCAACGTGTTTTTTGTATCGTACGTTCAGAGGCCGTCATGTTTGTCCGACGTAATGTTTATTACAGTTTTGACAATTAATTTTATATATTGCAGACTTTTGAAGATCCAAAATTCGGTCTTTGATATTATCCAGCAATGAACCGTATAAGCGATCTGTAAGTTCGTGTTGAAGCTCTTCATAGCATTAGAAACCAATACCGACTTTTTTTCATAAAAAAATTAAACACGTTCTTAGAACCGGTTGCTTCACTTTATGCGTTGCACGGTCCTTTCGCCGACTTTAGTCCTAACCGACTTTTGCCATTTTACCTTCCTTAACATTTGGTCGATCAAGCTGGACGAATATCCATTAATGACAGCCATACGTCGGATATATTAGACTGAAATAATGGAAAAGTGATTAACCTGTTAATCAAGAAACTGAAGTTCGCTATTCTCGGACTTCAATGGCAAAAAGAGTCAGTTGGGATAAATCTGACAACATTAGTCGGTTTGCGAAAAATATCGAATGACAAAGCGTAATTATCTTTTGTGATCTCAATATCAGAAACAGCCTACAATCTCTCTTATATTCAACTGTAAAACTGATATTGGGTTCCAACTTATTCATGAACCGCAAAAAATTCTCCAGTCTAATCTTCTCCATATCTAATGTTATAAAAATATCGTCGACGTATCTGTACCAGTGCTCTGGAAAATATTCCGTCGTTTGTTTGGCAATAGTCTCCAATGAATAAGTTGGCAATGAAAGCACTGAGTGGGTTACCCATGCTGGTACCATGGACTTGTTTATAAAATTTTCCATTGAACTAAATATAAGTCTGCTTCATACATAATCTGGTTTATAAAAGATATTCTTCTGTTTCCATCTTAGACACTTTATTTTCCGCCAACTACTCCTCCAAGTATTGTAATGTTATATTTATTGGGACTCTAAGGAAGAGAGCTGTTACGTCAAATGAAACCAACCTATCTCCGTTTGATAGTTTAATATTTTTGATTTTGTCAACTAACTCAACGGAATTCTGGAGACTACAGTCCATCGACTGCTTATATTTATAAAATTCTGTAACCAACCACCTGGCGATTTTATACGTCAGTGAATTGATTCCAGAAACGATGGGCAACATACCATTTCTTTCCTTGTGTATTTTTGGCAAACCGTAAAGCCTCGACGTAGTAGGGTTAGACGATTGCAACTTTAGACGGTCTATACTCTCAATTAATGCGCTGCATTTCTGTAGTACCCTTTTGATATTTTCTTTTATTGTTGTTTATATTATTACATATTTTTGCTTCCATTTAATTTTCCTTCTATTTCTATTTTGTTTTTATTTTTATATATTTTTACTTCTATTTCACTATTATTTTTATTTTTATATTTATGAATTTCTATTTCTATTTTATTTTTATATTTATTGGTTGTTTTATTATTATTACTTTTATATTTATATTAGGGATGTTATGGATATGAAATTTCGGATACAGATACGGATACGAATATATAAAAACATATTTATCGGTTTCGGTTTCGATTACGGATACGTAATAGTATCGGATAATGTTTCGGATACGGTTACAGTTACGGATAATTGCTTTTAATAAACATTTTTTTTCCGAAACTTTTATTTTCGGATACGCTTTCGGTTTCGGATATTTAATTATTTCGGATATCCGGTAGTTTCGGTTACGGTTACGGATATCCATAACATCCCTAATTTACATATTTTTAACGAAGCAAAATATTTTTCCTAAACCTTTATTTTATTATTACATTTCTGGTTTATATATATATATATATATATATATATATATATATATATATATATATATATATATATATTATATTTCTGATTTTTATATTTATTATATTTATGGTTTTTATCTTTATATTTTATGCTACTGAAGAGGGTTACAAAAGTAGCCGAAACCGGTGTAGCGAATATTTTATATTTTATATTTTTTGTGGGTCCTTAAGGGGAAAATATTATCATGAAGAAATGTGTTGTAAAAATATGCTAGATGTTGTGACAATTTGCTAGATGATTTTAGCAAAGCTAATGAAAGTGATATATAGTTATAGTGACAAGTGATATACATATATATATATATATATATATATATATATATACAGGGTGTAAAGTAAATAACTCTCTTCCTTTTAACAGATGGTTTATCCCGGTGTATAATTGCCGAAGACATAATCATTTTTTTTCGGAATTCGCTATCTGAAAAAATCGCATCCCAGCCAGCTCGTCGTTTAATATAAATTTCCCTGAATACGCCTCTGACCAAACTACAGTTATTCACACCTTGTATAGTAATCTTTTTTTAAATAATAAAAAAAAAGAAAATTAGATATTGTTTTTTTTTACCAGGTTTTACATTCGTAGGTATTTACTCGTATTACTATCTATTGAACTAATATGTACCACATCGTCCAAAAAAAAGTCATCACAGTTTTACCACATCGTCCAAAAAAAAGTCATCACAGTTTTTCACAATTTCTGATTAAAATATGTTTATGAAACACTACTTTAGGTTTTTGCACTTTTATAGTTTTTGATATCACAAAACAACATTACGACTGTTACAAAAAACATAACTTTGACAATATAAAAACAGCATTACACAATATTGATTTAGCGCTATGAAAATCACGAAAAAATTAACTAAATGGCCAATTGATACACTGTTTTAACCACTTATACACTTATATAGAAAACTAAACATGGTACAGCATGGAGCATAGTGTCACAATAATCAAGTTTTACTTGACATCCTCCATCAATCGGTTTAATAATAACAAACAAATTACATTAAAAACAAAATTTATAAACTGCACTAAAAATTCAAAACACAAAAAGATGAAAAATTACAATTTCGCAAAAGAAAATTCCTTTTGGTTGTAAGTAACTTTTTAAAAATCAAAAACATTTTTCTTTTGATTATCAACAGAGGAGAAAATGAATTTTAATTGTTGCTTCCATAAATGTAATAAAAATAGTATTAGTACCTATTAGCCTATTATACACATACGTACAACACAATACACATACATACATGTAGTTTGCAAGCTATGAAATAAAAAATAAGAAACAAAGAGACAAATATATTATCTGACAATGAAAGACACCAATATCTGTCAAAAGCCATAAAAGTTATTTATTATTAAAACTTAAAAAAAAATTTTATTCGTCAACACTCGACCATTAATAAAAAAAATATGTCTTTCATACACATACACACATAAGTAAGTATCGGATCTATGTGTGCGTGTATAATATAAACAATACATATAGCATGTACGAATAAAATAAAACAAAATCTTGTTTGCTTATTATTATAAAGTCAGTGTTATATGATAACAATTTATTAACTATTTAAATTTATAAATAGGTACCTATAGTATGTAACCTATAATAGGTATTTTTATAGTATGTACACAATAACAAAAACTGAAATGTAGGATTTGTGATTGTATAATCAAATTGTAATATACATGGTAACTAAAACCTGATTAGGACGTTGACGGTCATAACTTATAATGACGAAACGCCCAGTTAGTACACTATTTTAACAATTAGTTAATACATTTTATATGGAATTATTGATGCGGTCCAGTGTTAGTGGCAGTTAGTCAAGTTCCATTTGACTCTTTACAGCATCTACTACTATTAAGGTGTTAATATATTATTCTGTTTTTCAAGAAAATTTTAAAATGCTGGTTTAATACTGACTTTATAATAATTATTTTTAAAAAAAATTTTAATGTTTATTTTTGTTAGGTACCTATATGGAGAAGGCAATACATACTAATATGTACATATATGTGATGAATTCATCAAGTGTGTATTACATACGCTATAAGTTAGTGTTCTTTAATGATTAATGATTTTCACTTCATAATAAAATAAAGGACATAACATTATTTACAGATTATTTAAAAAAAAATGATAAATATATTAGACAATGTTACTTGTGCGCGTGTTACTACGTAATAATTACGTGTAATTCGTTTCGCTATGTCTCTTAAAGAAATACATAAACTTTGGTGTACAATAGTTGTTAAAAGGACCTTAACTTCATTTTAAAAGATCTTTCTAACACTATCCTGCGCCACAGGGTATTTCTATTGGAATTGCAATTTGGAAAATATTTCATTTACTGTTAACCATTTTCGATAGATTACTTTTAAATTTTCGAAAATTTGGTTGCTTATATCTCTGAAACTTATTGAGACAGATTAGCTGAAATAATTTTAATTGAGTGTTTTTAATAAATATTAGTGCCTGTAATTTTTCTGACTTTTTGAATAACCAATTTAACATTTTTCGGTAGAAAAAAAAAGTTTTAACCTCAGCATTTTATAAACGGAGTTAAAAATTAATAAAAAGTGGTAAAAGAAACCTTTATTTTACGAATAATTTCTAGCGATACTCCATACAATGGGGAAAGTTTTAAAAATGTTTTAATTTTAATCTCCACTTTCTAATACAAAAAGAACCAACCTACATCAAGCAATTATAAGTTTTTAAATTTTTCTTCGGAACCCTAAAAAGATACTTAAATATACCTGATAATAGTGATTGATAATTTATTGTACTACGTACATAATATGTTTGTGTGTGTTTTGTCTAGCAGATATATTCCCATCATAATAAAATTGCCAACATGTTTTGGATCGTTTCAAGGATAATAAACATTTTGTGATTTTCAAATATGTATGATTATAGGTTTGTTCCAGCATGCTATATTTGACAGTACGTCTGTTTACATGCACCAAATTACAAACTTGTTATTGACTGTCTAAATTGTCGAAGGGTTTTTGAATATATGTAGTGTTTTTCTTTTACTTATTGCTATTTCTATCTTTTTCCGGTTTAAAGGCAACGGTTTACAGGCTAACTGTTTAATGTACAGAAATTGAAAATTTCAAACTAGATAAACAAATTTTATAAGTATAATTTAATAGAGATTTAAAAAAAGAAAAAAATTAAAGAAATTAATTTCTGTTTTCTAGATAATTATATTAAAAATGTAGGTTAACAAAATTTCGAGCTACACGCATAAATTTTATTTTAACATGTCTTATTACTGAAATTCTTATAAACTGAAATACAATTTTATTTAATACATAGAGTGTTACTTTATGATATTCCATATTTGTTTTATTTATTTAATTTTAGTGAAAATATAAACGATATGAGTGATATGAGGAAACAACTCTGATTTTCACTATTCATCTCTGCTGAAACAGAGAACGAAGTAATTCGATTATTATTTCATTACCAAAAAATTCGAATTAAAAGTTATACTCACGACACTGTGGAAAAAGACATTATGTATTAAATGCCAACAATTGTTTTTAAATATACCAGCACTAGGTACATTACAAAAATGTTTGTGACTTGTTTATTGTCGTGCATGGGCATAAATAAATCATATACATGTTTTATACTTTGTCGAAAAATGGATGTTGGAACAAACCAAGTATCAGTTGTCCTTACACTTTAAATAAATATATGACCCATAAACTGCCATTGACATACATAGGTATACTCGGTATACTACTAACCCAAATATTATCAAGTTTTTTTTGTAACAGTAATCACATATACGTACATAAAAATTTAAGAAAGATTCTAATTAGGTAACAGATTGTTTAAAATCAATTTTTTAATAGAAACTTTTGAAATCTTTAGTGTGCAATATACTTATATTTTCTTTACTTTTGTATCAATAGGTACAAATTTAAAATGAAAGTTTTAACAAGAAAGACTAATATTTATCTTATTTTTGGAATAATGAAAAAATATTCTCTTAAAGAAACTGCATTATCTGTGAGTATTTGTATGATTAACAAGTAGACGGTATCTACTAAACAAAAAAATAATACTATAATGTTCGGTATAATTTTCAATTTGGACTGGTTAATTAACTATAATAATTGTTTTTATCTATTTTAAAACATAGTAGTTCATTTAATTTATAATTAACTATTATAAATATTTCAAATTTTATTTTTTTTTAACTTATGCTGAACTAAATTTCGTATTTTGGTATGAAATATGAGGTGAAATTGTTTTGCTACAAAATTTGTTCAAATATTTCTGGACGCTGCTGTACAGGTATTTTCAAAAGATTCCATAAATAAGTACATAAACATATTTTGTTGACAAAAAGTTCAACATTCAAAAAACCAAAAACAAAACATATGTTAGGCAGTCAGAGCCTGATTAAGGTTTTTTTTCCTGGGGCCATTTTTTAACACGTTTTTGACGATCAAATATTTCTGAAATGAAACTTGATCGGGACAAATTAACTAGCAAAACTTAATTAGTAAATTGAGACCTTTCTCCCCTATTTTTTTGGAGAGTTATATATTTTACACCCTGTATATATATATATATATATATATATATATATATATATATATATATATATATATATATATATATATATATATATATATATATATATATATATACAAGGTGGTCCAGAATTATATACCGTAATTGCTAGAGCTGGTAGTACGTTCAAAAATAATGGTACCTGTTCATGTACACTTTTCTTCAAAACTCAATAAAAAGGGAGATACACCTCTGAAAAGGGGTGAAACGAAAACCATTATTTCTTAAATATTTTCCAAACGCTTTTGAATAACGGATTGATATTTTAGAGCTACTTATTTTGCGTTAGAAGGATTAAATTTATGTCAACACTTATTCCACCACTCATGACTAAGGGGTGGTTTTTGGTGGTAGGTGTGAGTTATCACGTCTTTTCTTTTTTAACTTGCAATTATTTAAACAAAATCCTTGGTAATATGATTCCGCAGACAATTTCACGCAAAAAAGGTATACTTGTTACATTTCGATAAATATTACCGTTTTCGAGTAATTTAAAGTAGAAGTATCTATTTCCAAATTATCCCCTAATCATAAGTGATGAAATAATTGATACCATAAATTTAATTATCTTAATGTTCATATGCACCTCTAGATTATGAATCGGGTAATCAAAAGCGCCCAAAATTGTTTTTAAAAGAAGAAGTTAGTTTGGTTCCACCCCTCTACATTTTACCCCTCTGCTTTATCTCCCTTATTATTGAGTTTTGGAAAAAAGTGTAGATGAAAAGGTACCATTATTTTTGAACATACTATCAGCTCCAGCAATTACGGTACATAATTCTGGACCACCCTGTATATACATACTGTGAGAGTTTTTCGGAAGTTGAGAGTTGCCATTTTTATTACAGCCAAACCGTAGATTTAATCGAAAAATTGTTCAAATAAGGGTTGTAGATACGGACGGGGGCAACCGAGTGCTATAGTCAGGAGTTTTATAGCCCTTATGGTTTTCGAGCTATGATACAAACTTATAGATTTTTAAATGGAACTATATATTAATTTTTCGATAAAACTGACCTAATGCATTAATTAACATCATAAATGAGCAAAAAAATTTTTTTACCCAAGTTTAATTTTTTCATTTTACTTTAATTTATCAGTTGGGCGGTAAAAATATGCATATGTACTTGAGGCTACTTCAACCGATAATGTTTTTCTTGGTTACATTCCCATTACATCCAAATATATATATATATATATATATATATATATATATATATATATATATATATATATAGAATCCAAAATAACTATCCAATTAACTTTAATGAGCTCAAAGTACAAAATAGTTATCCAATTAATTTTAATGAGAGCAAAGTTAAAAATATCCACCAATTAACTAATATGACTCAACAAACAGGAAAGGCCAACGGGGTTATCAGACACAGATGTCTAAAAATAGCTACAGACCAATTAGCCGTCGGAAGTCTGATAAGCCAAGTACAGTGTGACACAAAATTAATCGGCCAGCCATTATTGGGGTTCACACTTTTGACGCGGAGTGTGCTGTCGTTCTCTCCCAGCCTATCTACTATAATCTATTTATCTACGCAGTTAATAAGTTTATTTTGTTTCTTTTTTTTTATTTAAAATTTAATTAAAAAATACTTATTGATTACTGTGAAACTTTTTCATTTACTGATAAAATATGTAACTCCTCATAAAATTTTGCAAGATTACGTTTGCTCCTAATTTTTTTTCACAATTTTTATTTTGTATAAACGAACCAATTTTTTATATCTGCATAACATAGATTTATGTTTAACTGTTTAAATAATAAGGATAGGGTAGACCGGGGTCATTTGGGCAATGAAATTTGTACGAGGTAATTTGAGCAACGATAAATATAAATATAAAAACTTAAATATATATTATAAATAAAAATTGTATACGGTAGACCGGGGTTATTTGGGCAATGAAATTTGTACGAGGTAATTTGAGCAACGATAAATATAAATATAAAAACTTAAATATATATTATAAATAAAAATTGAATAATAAAGTTTTTTAATTATGTAGATATTATTTTCAAAATAAAAATTATAAAATTAAAAATAATGTTTTATATATTATTTACCCTTTATTCACTAACAAATATATTAAGAAATATAAAGTATTATTTTTATATTATTATACAACATTTAAAACTTCTGAATATAAAGAATATATTGGATGGATAATTAATAGGATAAATTGGATGTGGAAAGTATATTTAGAGGTAAATATAAAATAAAAAAAAAGCAGTACAGTAATAAAAAATATTTATTAATAAATGAAATTAGAATTATACATTATTATTACTGGTATTACTTATAAAACTATATATTTTTACAAATATCGTATCCACAATCAGACAACGATCATACCATGTTGAAAACACCGGTTCTCGTTCGATCACCGAAGTTAAGCAACATCGGGCATGGTAAGTACTTTCATGGGTGACCAGTTATGGAACGCTATGTGTTGTTGTCAATAGTTTTCCTTTTTTTATCATCTATAAATAATAGATAAAATTAGCTAACAGGTTAAATTGGTAACACTAATTGTTAAAAACATTAATCTACATAAAATAAAAGTTAATAGGTTAAATTGGTAACACTTATTGTTAAAAACATTAATCTACATAAAATAAAAGTTAATAGGTTAAATTGGTAACACTTATTGTTAAAAACATTAATCTACATAAAATAAAAGTTAATAGGTTAAATTGGTAACACTTATTGTTAAAAACATTAATCTACATAAAATAAAAGTTAATAGGTTAAATTGGTAACACTTATTGTTAAAAACATTAATCTACATAAAATAAAAGTTAATAGGTTAAATTAGTATTAGCCATTGTTAAATAATAATAATATATAATTATTATTAAATATTTAGTTATTTAAAAAGCCCTTAAAAGTATTTC
>JAPWDM010000016.1:5085000-5142500 GCA_035578155.1 Brachynemurus nebulosus
TGATATATAAAAATAAACACATATCAAAAAAAAATTAAAAAATCAAATTAACATTTGGATGTAAAACTTTATAACCAATAATATATTTAATATATTAAAAATTGGTATCCAAATACGTGTTTATTTATTACAATATTATAATTTTTATATTATAAAAATTATATATTTTATAAAGTAAGTTATAGAAAAAAAGTAAATTTTTCTTTTACTTACATAAAAATATAAGGAATTTATAAACAAAATATTTTAACAAAACATTAATATATATAAAAAATCACAAAAATCAAGTTTTGTTATATTTCGTTAATGATCCTTCCGCAGGTTCACCTACGGAAACCTTGTTACGACTTTTACTTCCTCTAAATGATCAAGTTTGGTCATCTTTCCAGCATCATCGGCAATGTCTTTTAAAAACATTGCCGCGCACCAGTCTGAAGACCTCACTAAATCATTCAATCGGTAGTAGCGACGGGCGGTGTGTACAAAGGGCAGGGACGTAATCAACGCGAGCTTATGACTCGCGCTTACTGGGAATTCCTCGTTCATGGGGAATAATTGCAAGCCCCAATCCCTAGCACGAAGGAGGTTCAGCGGGTTACCCGGACCTTTCGGCCAGAGGAAAACACGCTGATTCCTTCAGTGTAGCGCGCGTGCGGCCCAGAACATCTAAGGGCATCACAGACCTGTTATTGCTCAATCTCGTGCGGCTAGAAGCCGCCTGTCCCTCTAAGAAGAATTATTTGTACGCCGGCAGTAAAAACCACATCAAAAAACTGATGTCACTTTAGTTAATGTATCATGTTAAATATATCATTAATGCAGATTAAGTAATTACACATAGAAATTTATCCCCAAAGAAATAAAAAACATAAATGAATATTATCAATCATACATATTATAAATATATTAAAACAAAATATACAAATAACATTCAGTAACAATACAGCCGATGGGCCTTGAGATGCCGGTAATAAAGTACGTCTATTTAGTAGGCTAGAGTCTCGTTCGTTATCGGAATTAACCAGACAAATCGCTCCACCAACTAAGAACGGCCATGCACCACCACCCACCGAATCAAGAAAGAGCTCTCAATCTGTCAATCCTTCCGGTGTCCGGGCCTGGTGAGGTTTCCCGTGTTGAGTCAAATTAAGCCGCAGGCTCCACTCCTGGTGGTGCCCTTCCGTCAATTCCTTTAAGTTTCAGCTTTGCAACCATACTTCCCCCGGAACCCAAAAGCTTTGGTTTCCCGGAAGCTGCCCGCCAAGTCATCGGAGGAACTTTGGCGGATCGCTAGCTGGCATCGTTTATGGTTAGAACTAGGGCGGTATCTGATCGCCTTCGAACCTCTAACTTTCGTTCTTGATCAATCAAAACATTTTTGGCAAATGCTTTCGCTTCTGTCCGTCTTGCGACGATCCAAGAATTTCACCTCTAACGTCGCAATACGAATGCCCCCATCTGTCCGTATTAATCATTACCTCGGAAAAACTTCCGAAAACCAACAAAATAGAACCGAGGTCCTATTCCATTATTCCATGCACACAATATTCAGGCACTATTTAAATTTTAAAGCCTGCTTTAAGCACTCTAATTTGTTCAAAGTAAACGTACCGGCCCATCTCGACACTCAATTAAGAGCACCGCGATAGGATTATAATTGGGAGGCTGTCTCCATTATTTAAATTATAAAAAATAAATAACTTTAACACTTACGATAAATTATACTTTAATGTACATATTAGTATATAAAATTTAACTAGTATACTTTAAACTTTTCAAGTAAGTAAAAATATAAATAATAACTTACCATAAAAATAAAAATTTAAATAAAAATACAAGTATTTATAAACCATATTATACAATATATAATTTATACCTCACCACCGGTAGGACGTCCCACAAAACATGCCAGTTAAACACCGCGAGCGGTGAACCGACAGTGTAGGACACAAATTCGACTACGAGCTTTTTAACCGCAACAACTTTAATATACGCTATTGGAGCTGGAATTACCGCGGCTGCTGGCACCAGACTTGCCCTCCAATGGATCCTCGTTAAAGGATTTAAAGTGTACTCATTCCGATTACGGGGCCTCGGATGAGTCCCGTATCGTTATTTTTCGTCACTACCTCCCCGTGCCGGGAGTGGGTAATTTGCGCGCCTGCTGCCTTCCTTGGATGTGGTAGCCGTTTCTCAGGCTCCCTCTCCGGAATCGAACCCTGATTCCCCGTTACCCGTTACAACCATGGTAGGCGCAGAACCTACCATCGACAGTTGATAAGGCAGACATTTGAAAGATGCGTCGCCGGTACTATAAAGACCGTGCGATCAGCTAAAAGTTATTCAGAGTCACCAAATTATTACGATGCACATATATTAAATATATATATGAAATTATAAAAAAACATAAAATATATTATAAAAATATGTTAACATCGATTGGTTTTGATCTAATAAAAGCATTCCTTCCATCTCTGGTCGGAACTCTGTTTGCATGTATTAGCTCTAGAATTACCACAGTTATCCAAGTAAATGTATGTACGATCTAAGGAACCATAACTGATATAATGAGCCTTTCGCGGTTTCACCTTAATATGGCTTGTACTGAGACATGCATGGCTTAATCTTTGAGACAAGCATATGACTACTGGCAGGATCAACCAGGGAACTGTATGTTCCAAACTTAATAAAATTATTCCAATTTAAAAAAAAAAAGAAATATTTTAAAAAGTTTTTCATTTATTAATCAGTATGAAATTTCTTCATAAACTGATATAAACATATAAAAATTATAACAAAAATTGAAATAAAAATAAATTTATTTCTTTTGTTACTTTTTATATAAAAAATATTTTCTAAAATTTTTAATATTTAAAAAAATAAAAAAAATTCTTTTTTGAAAATATTCATATTTGAATAAAAACTATTACCATATATTTTAAGTAATATAGTTTTATTGAAATAATTCAAACATTTGCTCATAACTCTTCGCTAGATTGT
Organism: Brachynemurus nebulosus; assembly: GCA_035578155.1. Classification (NCBI taxonomy): domain Eukaryota; kingdom Metazoa; phylum Arthropoda; class Insecta; order Neuroptera; family Myrmeleontidae; genus Brachynemurus; species Brachynemurus nebulosus. The sequence goes on from JAPWDM010000016.1 coordinate 5,088,001, forward strand.
ATGCGACAATTTTTAAATATATAAAATATATATTTATTTAACGTTCGAATAACACACTTCATTCGCGCTTGGTATGTAGTGAGTTTCTGCATTATAAATTTATTAAAAAATTTATTTTATAAAATTGTTTGTCCACATAAGAGCCTAAGGCTTAACACCTATAGCCCATGGACTTGCTTTGACATAATATAGGATAATATTAAAAAATTATAAAAATTATATATAAATGGTTTTGGGTTAATAAAATATGTGAATTATTAATAAAAATCATAAAAATTTTTAATAACTAAAAACACATATTTTTTTTAATACCAAAACACTTACTTTATATATTTTCATAATTTTTCGATGAAGTACCTTTACGATGTTACTGTAGTAAATAAAAATTATTTGAAAATATCAACTTAACAAAAAATAATATTTTCAAAAGAACAGAACTTAAATAAAACTATTAATGTAATGTTCTTACAAACATACATAATAGCTATATATACTTTGACCGAACCGTTCATAATGTTTAAGTCAACTACACACATCGATATTTAAAAAGGTACCATCATCATATATAAGTTTTGGATTTTGCAGCGTGGTAAATTTTACTTTTTTTTTATATTTTTTTGTTTTAATTTGTTATAAAAATGATAAAAACTATAAAATATATAATTATTAATGAAGTTTTTTAAAGTTTATATTAAAATATAAGAATTTTTTTTAAAATTTTTCATTTTTTTTTCAGTTTTTTTGATTTTTATATAGACACATAAAACATAGTACAGTAACAACACACATCGTAAGACGATGTTTGTACTCAATATAAGTCAGATGACTGCAACAACATCGCTTACATACAAAATCAATGTATATTTGAACTTAGAAAAAATTTTTACATATTAATAGTAAATGATACAAAATTTTTAAGAATTCATATATTTTAAAACTTTTTTTAAAATTATGATGTATTTTCTTAAAATAAACAAATGTGGATAAGTATTTTTTATGTAAAAATAATAGTTTAAGAGTAAATTTATAATTTGTTATTTATGATGTACGTTTTATCAACTTTTATGAATAGTTAGAAAAATCATAATAAAACATTCACATATACCAATATTTCAATACTTTAACTTACTTTTGGTTAAAATATTATACATTCACCTGACTTTTGTTAACGTATTAAAATATTTTACTTCCATTAGTATTTTAAATGTACATTTTTCATACATTATCATAAGATACAAAACTATTAAAAATTCATAAATATTAAAACTTTTTTTAAAATTATCATGTATTTTCTTAAAATAAACAAATGTGGATAAGTATTTTTTATGTAAAAATAATAGTTTAAGAGTAAATTTATAATTTGTTATTTATGATGTACGTTTTATCAACTTTTATGAATAGTTAGAAAAATCATAATAAAACATTCACATATACCAATATTTCAATACTTTAACTTACTTTTGGTTAAAATATTATACATTCACCTGACTTTTGTTAACGTATTAAAATATTTTACTTCCATTAGTATTTTAAATGTACATTTTTCATACATTATCATAAGATACAAAACTATTAAAAATTCATAAATATTAAAACTTTTTTTAAAATTATCATGTATTTTCTTAAAATAAACAAATGTGGATAAGTATTTTTTATGTAAAAATAATAGTTTAAGAGTAAATTTATAATTTGTTATTTATGATGTACGTTTTATCAACTTTTATGAATAGTTAGAAAAATCATAATAAAACATTCACATATACCAATATTTCAATACTTTAACTTACTTTTGGTTAAAATATTATACATTCACCTGACTTTTGTTAACGTATTAAAATATTTTACTTCCATTAGTATTTTAAATGTACATTTTTCATACATTATCATAAGATACAAAACTATTAAAAATTCATAAATATTAAAACTTTTTTTAAAATTATCATGTATTTTCTTAAAATAAACAAATGTGGATAAGTATTTTTTATGTAAAAATAATAGTTTAAGAGTAAATTTATAATTTGTTATTTATGATGTACGTTTTATCAACTTTTATGAATAGTTAGAAAAATCATAATAAAACATTCACATATACCAATATTTCAATACTTTAACTTACTTTTGGTTAAAATATTATACATTCACCTGACTTTTGTTAACGTATTAAAATATTTTACTTCCATTAGTATTTTAAATGTACATTTTTCATACATTATCATAAGATACAAAACTATTAAAAATTCATAAATATTAAAACTTTTTTTAAAAATTATCATGTATTTTCTTAAAATAAACAAATGTCGATAAGTATTTTTTATGTAAAAATAATAGTTTAAGAGTAACTTTATAATTTGTTATTTATGATGTACGTTTTATCAACTTTTATGAATAGTTAGAAAAATCATAATAAAACATTCACATATACCAATATTTCAATACTTTAACTTACTTTTGGTTAAAATATTATACATTCACCTGACTTTTGTTAACGTATTAAAATATTTTACTTCCATTAGTATTTTAAATGTACATTTTTCATACATTATCATAAGATACAAAACTATTAAAAATTCATAAATATTAAAACTTTTTTTAAAATTATCATGTATTTTCTTAAAATAAACAAATGTGGATAAGTATTTTTTATGTAAAAATAATAGTTTAAGAGTAAATTTATAATTTGTTATTTATGATGTACGTTTTATCAACTTTTATGAATAGTTAGAAAAATCATAATAAAACATTCACATATACCAATATTTCAATACTTTAACTTACTTTTGGTTAAAATATTATACATTCACCTGACTTTTGTTAACGTATTAAAATATTTTACTTCCATTAGTATTTTAAATGTACATTTTTCATACATTATCATAAGATACAAAACTATTAAAAATTCATAAATATTAAAACTTTTTTTAAAATTATCATGTATTTTCTTAAAATAAACAAATGTGGATAAGTATTTTTTATGTAAAAATAATAGTTTAAGAGTAAATTTATAATTTGTTATTTATGATGTACGTTTTATCAACTTTTATGAATAGTTAGAAAAATCATAATAAAACATTCACATATACCAATATTTCAATACTTTAACTTACTTTTGGTTAAAATATTATACATTCACCTGACTTTTGTTAACGTATTAAAATATTTTACTTCCATTAGTATTTTAAATGTACATTTTTCATACATTATCATAAGATACAAAACTATTAAAAATTCATAAATATTAAAACTTTTTTTAAAATTATCATGTATTTTCTTAAAATAAACAAATGTGGATAAGTATTTTTTATGTAAAAATAATAGTTTAAGAGTAAATTTATAATTTGTTATTTATGATGTACGTTTTATCAACTTTTATGAATAGTTAGAAAAATCATAATAAAACATTCACATATACCAATATTTCAATACTTTAACTTACTTTTGGTTAAAATATTATACATTCACCTGACTTTTGTTAACGTATTAAAATATTTTACTTCCATTAGTATTTTAAATGTACATTTTTCATACATTATCATAAGATACAAAACTATTAAAAATTCATAAATATTAAAACTTTTTTTAAAAATTATCATGTATTTTCTTAAAATAAACAAATGTCGATAAGTATTTTTTATGTAAAAATAATAGTTTAAGAGTAACTTTATAATTTGTTATTTATGATGTACGTTTTATCAACTTTTATGAATAGTTAGAAAAATCATAATAAAACATTCACATATACCAATATTTCAATACTTTAACTTACTTTTGGTTAAAATATTATACATTCACCTGACTTTTGTTAACGTATTAAAATATTTTACTTCCATTAGTATTTTAAATGTACATTTTTCATACATTATCATAAGATACAAAACTATTAAAAATTCATAAATATTAAAACTTTTTTTAAAATTATCATGTATTTTCTTAAAATAAACAAATGTGGATAAGTATTTTTTATGTAAAAATAATAGTTTAAGAGTAAATTGTTATTTATGATGTACGTTTTATCAACTTTTATGAATAGTTAGAAAAATCATAATAAAACATTCACATATACCAATATTTCAATACTTTAACTTACTTTTGGTTAAAATATTATACATTCACCTGACTTTTGTTAACGTATTAAAATATTTTACTTCCATTAGTATTTTAAATGTACATTTTTCATACATTATCATAAGATACAAAACTATTTTTTTTTTTTTATTATAATATTTATTTATTGACGCTCGATTGCATGATCATTTGCGTCTAACAATAAATACAATATATTATAATAACTTATGTAATTTACAGTTATTTATATTATTCCTTTAAAATTCTAATTAGGTATGTATATGTATTTTGCACGGATTAATATATCGTAATTAAATTTTGTCGTATAGATTACAGTCACGCAAAAAATTTAGGACTCTATTTACACATATTTCACTATCTTTTAACATTTCACACATGTTGTTTGTTGCTAGAATTTTTTGTCTAGATGTATGATACTTTGGACAAATTTCCATAAGATGTTGCACTGTTAGAGGTACCGCACATGTTTCGCAATTTGGTTTTGGATCTTTATTGAGTATGTACTGATGGGTGAGTTTTGTATGTCCTATACGGAGCCTGCTTAGTACAATTTCTTCTCTTCTGTTTTTCCTTGCAAATGTTTTCCATGTAGATAACGTTGTTTTTATCTCTCGGAGTTTGTTATTTTGAGTAAGTGACCATATTTCATTGCGTTTTTCTAATATTTTTTGTCGTATATCTGCAATGACATCTGAAAAAACAAGGGGAATATTGGAATGATCTTGTGCGTTAATTAAATTACGAGCTGCTTCATCCGCTTTTTCATTCCCCGTTATACTGGAGTGGCTTGGTACCCAAAGATATTTTATTTCAGTGTTGTTAAGATGTAACTCGTATAGTAATTGTTTTATTTCAATAACAATTGGGTGGTTTGTTGTATTTTTTTGAAGTAAACTTAGTAATGCACTTTGAGAGTCACAACATATCAAACATCGTTGTAGGGACACATTTTGTATATACTGGAGACTTTTCTTGATTGCATAAAGCTCCGCGGTATATACAGTTGCATTTGAAGGAAGGTTGAAGGAATATATTTCGTCGTTTAGAACAAAAGCTGAGCTGACACGATTATTGGTTTTGGAGCCATCCGTATATATTAGTTGGTATTCTAAGTAATCTGAATTTATTAGATCTGAGAATTTTTGCCATGGGTAATTTTTTACATTGTTTGAGATATAGTTATGTAATTGAAGATCAATTTCAATGTTTGGAAGTATCCATGGGGGTGTAGTGTGTGTTAAGTTAGTTTGGATATTTGGTATGTCAAAGTTTAACGATCTAAGTTGGTTTTTGCATCGAACAGTTAATGGTTTCGGAAGTTTTTTGTTTAGAGTATGGCGATTTTCAGTTAGCGAATGTAGTGTGTCAAAAGCAGGATTATTTGGTTTTGAGAATAATTTTATATAGTATCTGAGCGATAGTTCTTTTCTGCGTTCAAATAATGAAGGTTCATTTAATTCGGCTTCGATACTTGGTATCGGACTAGTTCTATATGCTCCAGTAGCCAAACGATACGCTGAATTTTGGACGCTGTTTAATGTATTTAGATGATGTTTTGTTGCAGAATCGTATATTATGGATCCATAGTCCAACTTAGGTCGTATTAATGTTTTATAAATTCTCAATATTGACTGTCGGTCCGAGCCCCAACCTGAGGCATATAAGGTTTTTAAGATATTTGATGAGGCCATACATTTACCCTTTAAGTTGGTTATGTGATTTTGCCAGTTCAGCTTTCGATCCCAAATTAGACCCAAGAAGTTGATTGTTTGCTTCGTTGGTACTATATTTTGATTGATGTGGAGGTGTAAATCCGGTACTGCTTTCTTCCTTGTAAAATTTATGCAAACGGTTTTATTAGTAGAAAAACGTAGTCCATTTAGTTCGAGATATTCAGACAGACTATCGATACTGTTTTGTAGAGTTCGTTCGATTCGGTCAATGTTATCTCCTCTAAAGTAGAGGAGAATATCATCTGCGAACATTAAATATTTTGCAGGGTAGTTGATGTGCTCATATATGTCATTTAAAGCTATGGTGAAAAGAGTGGGACTTAAGACCGACCCCTGTGGTAGTCCATTTTCTTGAACTCTTGGGGATGAAAGATTTTTCCCTATTCTTACTTTAAATGATCGGTTTGTAAGAAAGTTTTTTATAAATATCGATATGTTACCTCTGATATTCCATTTGTATAATTTGTCAAGTACTGGGCGTCTCCATATACGATCAAATGCCTTTTCAACATCAAACGATACGGCTACAGTTTGTTGTTTTCTTAAAAATCCATCTAATACTTCTTGTTCGAGTTTTACCATAATATCATTGACACTTCTGTTCTTTCGAAAGCCGCACTGTTCTGTATTGAGTAGGTTTCTTGATTCAAGTATCCATAGTAAACGATAATTTACCATGCGCTCTAATAGCTTGCATAGACAGTTTGTTAATGATATTGGCCTATAATTTGATGTCAATAATGGGTCTTTGCACTGTTTTAGAAAGGGAACAATGTAAGCTTCTCTCCAGGCAGTTGGGAATTTTTGCTGACACCATATGAAGTTGTAGAATTTCAGTAAATTGTTCTTAGATTGGTCACTCAAGTGTCGTATCATTTCAATGTGTATACTATCAGGTCCGGCTGCTGAATTGGGTGAGTTGCTGACCGCGTTGAGTAGCTCGTTCATTTTAAACGGTATATTATATGATTCAGTATTTTTTGATGAAAGATTTAATTCGTTTTCTTCAACAGTCATTTTTACATTTTGGAATTCGGGGCTGTAGCTGTTATTGGAAGAAACAGTTTGGTATTGGTTTGCAAATTCTTCCACTATTTGTAATTTATTAGTAGTTATTTGATTATTGGTAATTTTAATAGCAGTTATAGGTTTATGGTGTTGTATATTTGATATTTTACGTATATGAGACCAAAATTCATTAGCAGCTGTATTGCTATTTGTTGAGCAGATAAAAGTGCGCCACGACTCTAATTTAGAATTTCTAATAATTTGTCTGGCTTTGGCTCTACATTTTTTAAAGTTTATTAGGTTTTCCAAGTTTTTATTCCTTTTGTATTTTGTCAGAGCCTTGTTTTTTTCAGTGATAGCAGTTTTACATGCCTCGGTCCACCAAGGGACGCACTTTTTAGTGTTATGATGTACGGTTTTCTTTATTGAATTTTCAGCTGCATACATTAGTGTGTTGGTTACGTGCTCATTTAAATCGTCGATATTCTCGAAGTTACGGTCTTCTATCACAGCTAATGATGTAAATTTGTCCCAGTTAGCCGTTTTAAAATTCCAAGAGGGAGGTCTGTCGTCAAAGTTAATGTTCCGTTCTAGCAGTTTTATAATTTGTGGATAGTGGTCACTTCCATATAGATCCATTGATATATCCCAATTTAGATATTTTGCAACGTTTGCACTGGAAAGACTTAGGTCTATAGCAGAGAACGTACCATTGGATAGATTTAAGTGTGTGGCTTCGCCAGTGTTTAGTATAACAAGATTGTTGTCTGTTATTGAATTTTCGATTATATTGCCTCTAGGGTTTGAATAATTTGAGCCCCATAATTGATTATGGGCGTTGAAATCACCTGTTATTAGGAAAGGACTTTCCAACTGCTGAATAAGTTGAGTCAACTTGTTGTTATTAACGTCGTCATTTTGATGTAGGTATATCGAGCATATAGTAAGCGGATTCGGGGTAAAAATTTTAACAGCAACAGCCTGGAAATCAGTTGTTAGATTTATTTGAATGGTATGGATGCTGTCTAATATTGCAATAGCTACTCCCCCTTTTGCGACACCAGTAGAATTCCAGTCTTTTCTAAAAGTGGTATAGTTTTTTAGTTTAAATTTTTGGTTTTGTTTTAGTTTTGTCTCTTGAAGACAAATGACTGCTGGGTTGTGATCCTTTATTAATATCTGTAGTTCAGGATACTTTGCATTGACACTATTTAAATTCCATGAAATTACTTTGAAATTTTTATTATTGGTAGATACGTTATTGTTCATCTTGAGTTGAGTCGGATGATGGCTCTGTTATCATGTCAGCTTCATTCGATGTTTCAAGATTGCTATCGCCGATACCTTCCAGATACATTGTTATTTTGTTTTGTATACGTGTGAATCGCGCTTTTATACTTCTTTCGGTCAGGTGGGGGTACAGATCAAATAATGTTTTCTTGAGTTTTTCTAAATCGGGTGTATATGACGACATAACCGGGATTTGCCGAGAGCTGTATTTCAATTCACTAATTAAATTGTTTAGGTCGTTGAAAGTAATAGCATACTGTGCAGGATTTTGGTTCATTATTGTTTCTAAAGGTTTCAGGAGCTCTTCAGTTGTTTTTTCTGGTTGAGATGAAATTAATTTTCTTTTCTTCTTGAGCTGTTTTTTATGAGTTTTTGGTTTATCGGTCGTTTTGTTGTCGTTGCTGACTGTTCTGTCTAGTTGAGCGTTTCTCTCTTTAGTGGTTTCTGTAATGTTTGATGTTGGTTTTGTATTTATTTCAACGACTTCTTCTTCAATTTGTGATAGTTCAGAGGTGGAAGGTGCTGTTCTTTTATTGGTGTTTGTCACATCAAGGATTTCAATGTCTTTGTTAACCTGTGGTAATACTAAGTTAGCACATTGCCGGGCTAAGTGGCCTTCGTTGTGGCATTTGAAACAGCGCATAGTGTATCTTTCAAGGTATATTTGGTGAGTCTCGCCTTCATGATCGATAAGTAAGGATTGAGGAATATTCAAATTTTCAACTTCCGCTATATGTACTTGCCTTCGAAAACTTAGGATGTGAGCGTAGTCATTGTTATTTTCAATGGATGCTCTCAATGCTGTTATGGGGGAAACCACATGTAAATTATTTTGTTTAAGAACGTATTCAATTTCTTCATCCTCGATAATTGGTGATACCCCCGAAATGATGATTCTTATGGCTGGTGTTACTAGACGTCTAATAGGTATTTCCGTGTTGACGACATAAATTGATGTACGATTGTTCATTAGCGTGTCAACTATTTCTTTGCTTTTGAGGAATATACAGATACGGCCATTTGATATACGCGACGCATGCGTAATGTTACTTGGTGAAATAATGTTTCCTACGGCTTTGCAATAATCCTGTAGTTTTAGTTCTGGATTAATCGCCATTAGTATGATAGCTTGATCTTTTTTGGGCCTGAGATTCTTCTTTACTGCATTTTTATACGACATTTGGTTTTTGTTTATAGTTGCGGGTATTGTAGTTTCTGTCAGTAGTCTTCTGTACTCAGAAGATGAATGTTCTGATGATGTGCTAGCGTTGACATTACTCATGGTAATAGTATTTTGTTCACTATCAGTAACGAGCTCGGTATTTTGGTTGCTCCTGTACTCAGAAGCAGCCGATGTTGTTTGTTTGTTTATTGAATGTGTATCCATTCTATGTAGTGTGGTCGCTCCCTACATGGTATTAAACCATGCAGGTGTCTATTACTATTATGCGCCCAAACTTTTGTTGATGTGTATTCTTGGTTTAAAATTAATTTAATTATTACAACAATAATTCACGACACAAAAATAACTTATGTAATAACAATTGAGGTGTTTTCACTACCTAATTCAAATTGAATCTCCACAAAACTATTAAAAATTCATAAATATTAAAACTTTTTTTAAAATTATCATGTATTTTCTTAAAATAAACAAATGTGGATAAGTATTTTTTATGTAAAAATAATAGTTTAAGAGTAAATTTATAATTTGTTATTTATGATGTACGTTTTATCAACTTTTATGAATAGTTAGAAAAATCATAATAAAACATTCACATATACCAATATTTCAATACTTTAACTTACTTTTGGTTAAAATATTATACATTCACCTGACTTTTGTTAACGTATTAAAATATTTTACTTCCATTAGTATTTTAAATGTACATTTTTCATACATTATCATAAGATAAAAAGCCATTTCAATACTGTATACATACAATATCATATAAAAAACCTTTCTAAATACGTAAGAAAAATAAAAATCAATATTTGTATTTTAACTACATATACATAACACATATTACATACATATATATATATATATATATATATATATATATATATATATATATATATATATATATATATATATATATATATATATATTCAGTAAGATGTGTTGGGGTGGCACCCTTGTTTAAATATTAAAACATACATAATAACATACCACATATATCATATATATGTTTAGTAACATGTATGTGTTTGTGATGTTTCCCTCTTTTTTATAAACCAGAATATATTAAATGATAGGAAACATAAAAAGTTTTACATATATATATTCATGTGTTTTTTAACTACATATACATAACACATATTACATACATATATATATATATATATATATATATATATATATATATATATATATATATATATATATATATATATATATATATATATCAGTAAGATGTGTTGGGGTGGCACCCTTGTTTAAATATTAAAACATACATAATAACATACCACATATATCATATATATGTTTAGTAACATGTATGTGTTTGTGATGTTTCCCTCTTTTTTATAAACCAGAATATATTAAATGATAGGAAACATAAAAAGTTTTACATATATATATTCATGTGTATTTTAACTACATATACATAACACATATTACATACCACAGAACAAATAGAACTCTTTTCTGCAATCACTTATGTGGAAGTATGTGCAACTTAGGCTGCTTAGGTGTCAGTTGCTCACTACCCGTCGCTCAGTGTAAGTCAGTCAAACAACAATAAATTTGATTGTTGAACCGGCACAAGTAGCGTTGTGGTATCACACACCTCACATACATGTATGTGATCCAAAGGTCACGTGACGGCTATCCACCACTCACACAAACAGAGTTTACCGCACAAATACAAAGTAAACACCGTGCACGTATACAACATATTTTCTATCTCAAGTGGTTACACAGGTTCCAGTAGTATAGAAATATGTATTTTCTCTCTAGATGCTCTATGTTACATATATATATATATATATATATATATATATATATATATATATATATATATATATATATATATATATATATATATATATATATATTCAGTAAGATGTGTTGGGGTGGCACCCTTGTTTAAATATTAAAACATACATAATAACATACCACATATATCATATATATGTTTTGTAACATGTATGTGTTTGTGATGTTTCCCTCTTTTTTATAAACCAGAATATATTAAATGATAGGAAACATAAAAAGTTTTACATATATATATTCATTTGTATTTTAACTACATATACATAACACATATTACATATATATATATATATATATATATATATATATATATATATATATATATATATATATATATATATATATATATATATATATTCAGTAAGATGTGTTGGGGTGGCACCCTTGTTTAAATATTAAAACATACATAATAACATACCACATATATCACATATATGTTTAGTAACACGTATGTGTTTGTGATGTTTCCCCCTTTTTTTATAAACCAGAATATATTAAATGATAGGAAACATAAAAATTTTAGTGTACAATACACCGTCGTGAAGTTAAAGCACATAATATGTGTTGTTATATGCACTTAAACATTGTTTTTTGTGAACTTGTTTTTATTATTTTTTTCAATTATTCTTACAAGTGGTTACAACCATTATTAATTTTAAAAAAATTTGTAATTTTTTCCAAAACTATAAATTTTATATATAATAAAAGTGAACGAATTGTGTTACTTTTAACAAAATACATGTAAATGCGAACTTGTTTCTATTTTTTTAAACTATTACTTAAAAAGTGGTTTTAATATATATTAATTTTACAAAAATTGAAATTTTCTTCAAAATTATAAATTTTACATATAAAAATGTGAACGATTTGTGTTTGTGAAGTTTGTGGCGTTTGTGACTACTTTTTGTATGTGACCGTAATTGTTTAATTACAAAGTTTAAGTGCATATACCTTCATATATTATGTGCTTTTATTTCACAATGCTATTTTATATATTATAATGTACACTCATTTTACAAAAATTGAAATTTTCTTCAAATATATAAATTTTTAATATAAAACAGTAATAGATTTATCTTAACAAAATACATCAGTTTCAATTATCAATTTGTATCATTTACAAATAACAAGTAAGTAAAATTTTTTTCATTAACAAAACTATGATTAAGATTTTCTTTTATTATATATTTGTTTTTTATTTCTATTAGATATGAGAAATTATAAACGTAAAACTGAACGAGGTTTTATATCTATCGAAACATTTAATGATGCCGCAAGAACAATAATTTCTGGAAACCGAAGTATCAATGCTGCTTCAAAGGAATTTAATATTAAACGTACGACACTATCACGTTATATAATTAAGTTAAAAGCATATAAAAATAAGGAAACGCAAGATTTACCGACAATTGGTTATAAAAAACCTAGACAAGTATTTTCTAAGGACCAGGAAATTGCATTAAAAGATTATTTACTACAAATGGCTTCGATATTTTATGGATTGACTCCGAAAAATGTTCGCCAGCTTGCTTATGAGTGTGCTGAAAAATTTAATATTAAAATGCCTGAAATATGGAAAATTAATAAAATAGCTGGCAAAGAGTGGCTTACTAGTTTTCTAAAAAGGAATCGAGAATTATCAATTAGAAAACCAGAAGCAACAAGTATCGGACGAGCGACATCATTTAATGTTCAAAATGTAAAACCATTTTTCACAAAATTAGCTGAAGTTAAGAATAAATATCAATTTACCGCATCAAATATTTATAATGTTGATGAAACCTCAATTAGTACTGTATTAAGACCTACTAAAATAATTGCTGCCAAAGGTAAAAAAAATGTTGGCTCCATAACTTCTGCTGAACGGGGCACTAATGTCACACTAATATGTGCTGTTTCTGCAAACGGAAATACAGTGCCTCCTATGTTCGTATTTCCACGAAAAAAATATAAAAATCATTTTATTAATAATGGACCAAAAGGTTCTATTGGTGCAGGAAATTCTAGCGGTTGGGTAACAAATGAAGAATTTTTTATGTACATGCAGCATTTCATCGCACACGTTAAACCATCTATTAATAATCCAGTGTTACTCTTATTAGATAATCATTCCTCACATTTACATGTACCAACCTTAAACTTAGCGAAAGATAATGGGATTGTAATGTTATCCTTTCCACCACATTGTAGCCATAAATTACAACCACTTGATGTGGCTGTGTATGGACCATTTAAGAAATATGCTTCAACTGCACAAGATTTATGGTTAAGAAATAATCCAGGTGAAAAAATAACAATATATGATATCCCAAAAATAGTAGCAGATTCATTACCATTAGCTACAACTAATACAAATATCATAAAAGGATTTAAAAAGACTGGAATATTTCCATATAATGAAAATATTTTTACTCAAGATGATTTCGCTCCGTCATTCGTAACTGATCCCCCAGAATCGCAAATTTTAACATCATCACCTACAATATTTTCTCCAGAAATAGTTCGACCGTACCCAAGGGCTGCTTCAAAAGAACAGGGTCAAACCAAGAGGAAAAGAAAATCTAGTGTTTTAACCGATTCAATAGAAATAAAAACATTAGAGAAAGAACAAAATATAAAAAAAAGTGTAAAAAAGTTACTAAAAAAATTAATATTTGTATTAATAGTAATTGCTTAATATTATTACCAAGGATTTCTTGCTTAATATGCAATGAACTATTTTCAAAGTGTAGCCCCACAGAAACGTGGATTGAATGTCAGTTGTGCAAAAATTGGGCGCATATTAATTGCGTACCTAATACTAGTGATACATATATATGTATTAATTGTGATAATATTTCCATATAAATATTTCAAAAAAATAATTTATAAATGATACAAATTTCTTTAATATGGTTAATTGGATAAGGGTAACTTATTTAAGTCACCCTTATCCAAATAACCGTAATTTTGTCATATCTTTTGTGTGGTGTAATTTTTATATGTTCAACTTACCTCTTTAATGTGGTTAATTGGATAAGACTGATTTATTTAAGTGTGGTAATTTGACCATATCTTTTGTGTGGGGTAATTTTTACATGTTCAACTTACCTCTGTACCCAACTAACCCCGGTCTACCCTAACTTATTTAAGTCACCCTTATCCAAATAACGGTAATTTTGTCATATCTTTTGTGTGGTGTAATTTTTATATGTTCAACTTACCTCTTTAATGTGGTTAATTGGATAAGACTGATTTATTTAAGTGTGGTAATTTGACCATATCTTTTGTGTGGGGTAATTTTTACATGTTCAACTTACCTCTGTACCCAACTAACCCCGGTCTACCCTAACTTATTTAAGTCACCCTTATCCAAATAACCGTAATTTTGTCATATCTTTTGTGTGGTGTAATTTTTATATGTTCAACTTACCTCTTTAATGTGGTTAATTGGATAAGACTGATTTATTTAAGTGTGGTAATTTGACCATATCTTTTGTGTGGGGTAATTTTTACATGTTCAAACTTACCTCTGTACCCAACTAACCCCGGTCTACGGGTAGACCGGGGTCATTTGGGCAATGAAATTTGTACGAGGTAATTTGAGCAACGATAAATATAAATATAAAAACTTAAATATATATTATAAATAAAAATTGAATAATAAAGTTTTTTAATTATGTAGATATTATTTTCAAAATAAAAATTATAAAATTAAAAATAATGTTTTATATATTATTTACCCTTTATTCACTAACAAATATATTAAGAAATATAAAGTATTATTTTTATATTATTATACAACATTTAAAACTTCTGAATATAAAGAATATATTGGATGGATAATTAATAGGATAAATTGGATGTGGAAAGTATATTTAGAGGTAAATATAAAATAAAAAAAAAGCAGTACAGTAATAAAAAATATTTATTAATAAATGAAATTAGAATTATACATTATTATTACTGGTATTACTTATAAAACTATATATTTTTACAAATATCGTATCCACAATCAGACAACGATCATACCATGTTGAAAACACCGGTTCTCGTTCGATCACCGAAGTTAAGCAACATCGGGCATGGTAAGTACTTTCATGGGTGACCAGTTATGGAACGCCATGTGTTGTTGTCAATAGTTTTCCTTTTTTTATCATCTATAAATAATAGATAAAATTAGCTAACAGGTTAAATTGGTAACACTTATTGTTAAAAACATTAATCTACATAAAATAAAAGTTAATAGGTTAAATTGGTAACACTTATTGTTAAAAACATTAATCTACATAAAATAAAAGTTAATAGGTTAAATTGGTAACACTTATTGTTAAAAACATTAATCTACATAAAATAAAAGTTAATAGGTTAAATTGGTAACACTTATTGTTAAAAACATTAATCTACATAAAATAAAAGTTAATAGGTTAAATTGGTAACACTTATTGTTAAAAACATTAATCTACATAAAATAAAAGTTAATAGGTTAAATTGGTAACACTTATTGTTAAAAACATTAATCTACATAAAATAAAAGTTAACAGGTTAAATTAGTATTAGCCATTGTTAAATAATAATAATATATAATTATTATTAAATATTTAGTTATTTAAAAAGCCCTTAAAAGTATTTCTAATAATACTTTTAAGGGCTTTATCATATAATAATAATAGATATAATTATTTAATAGGTTAAATTAGTATTAGCCATTGTTAAATAATAATAATATATAATTATTATTAAATATTTAGTTATTTAAAAAGCCCTTAAAAGTATTTCTAATAATACTTTTAAGGGCTTTATCATATAATAATAATAGATATAATTATTTAATAGGTTAAATTAGTATTAGCCATTGTTAATTAATAATAATATATAATTATTATTAAAAATTTAGTTATTTAAAAAGCCCTTAAAAGTATTTCTAATAATACTTTTAAGGGCTTAAACATAAGAGAATAAGAGAATAAAAAAAATTTGATAAAAAAAGCCCCCAGTAATTAAACTGAGAGCTAAATGTTTTAAAATTTTTGAAAAAAATCTCCCTCCTATATAATAAAACAAAAATAAATATATATTTTTAAAAAAAATATCTTTCAATTTCACAGAAACCTCACTCAAGCTCACTTTCGCTCTAAGGTCCTCCAAGGAAGCTCCGATCCATTTCACTATAGTTGGATTCACTCCATGCCGTTCCAGCTCATCCTTAATTAACGCCAATGAAATGAAATTAAACGCTCCTTCGATGTCTAGAAAGGTGGCCATGGTGATTTCCTTATTGTCCAGACTCTTCTCTAAACGTACCACGAGCTGATGAAGAGCTGTCTCTACAGAATTCCCCTCCTGATAGGCGTGTTGATTTGGATGTAAAGGTCTTGGAGGTAGAACCTTATTCCTAATATATCTGTCCACTAATCTCTCCAGTGTTTTCAACACGAAGGAGGTTAGACTGATGGGACGATAGTCCTTAGGTGCGGAGTATCTACCCCTACCTGGTTTAGGTATCAATACCACTCTGACCACCTTCCACGACGGACGTACGTAGCCAGTTGCCAGACTGGATCTAAAAATACGAATCAGGTGCGGAATAGAAGTTCTCGACTCTGCTGTAGCAAGGCCGGAAAAATTCCGTCCCCTCTGGATTTTTATAAGTAGCACATGTATCAATCGCCCAACTGATCTTCTGAGAGCTGATAATCTCCACTGCTACTAGCTAGTCAACTCTCTT
Source organism: Brachynemurus nebulosus (assembly GCA_035578155.1). NCBI lineage: Eukaryota > Metazoa > Arthropoda > Insecta > Neuroptera > Myrmeleontidae > Brachynemurus > Brachynemurus nebulosus. The sequence continues at coordinate 5,104,817 of JAPWDM010000016.1, forward strand.
TGGCCGGCCCGCTTAAGCGAAAATCGTCAGCTCCTTCCCAGTTCTGATCCGGGAAAATGAGTTCTGCGTAGGAAATCCAATGATTCTCTCACGGATCCTGTGGTTTACCCGGATGGAGATTCCAGAGTGGTAAGATGAATCTTAGGATCCCTCGACAGAACCTTATGTAGCCTGGCTGTTACAATTAATTGACTAAGACAAGGACCTCCATGAGTTTCTCTAAGCCCTTCTTATCTCTTTTTTATACCTTCGCTGAGCCTCCTTATGAAGTTCCCAGCTTTCAGTATCATTTCTAGCCCTAGCTCTATTAAAAAGTCGCTTTGTCTCTTTTCTTAGGAGTTCCAAACTGGAATTTCACCAAAACATTTTATTTGCTGCCCTACTGACTGTCAGAGGACAATTTTCCTTGTATGAGGAGCTTCGATTAGAATGTCGATGCCCAGTCCGGACAGTGAATGTCCGGTCCTCCGCTAGTCTCATGTTAAACTTAGGCATCCTCTGCAATCTACCTTCAAGAGACACTCGAAAAGAATCCCAGTTGGTTTTCTTCGGGTCCCTATAGTAGTCATCCTGCGGGGACTCGGCAAAAGTGAACATGATATGTCTATGGTCTGACAAAGAGGGCTCAGTTAATACCCTCGAATCCTTTATCGTGCCTAGTAACCCAAAGGATCCGAGAGTGATATCTATGACTTCCTCCCTTCTGTTGTTACAGAAGGTAGACTCACTACTAGTATTTAAAATTTCCAATTAATTAATTAATCCTATTATTTCTAATCCTAAAACTATTAATACGAATTAATCCTAAAACTATTGATATGAATGTCTACGGAAAATTACTTCAAATTCAAAGGCTTAAAATTTCTTTTTGAGCAGAGAACCGTGCTCCTTCTTACTAATATATTTTAAAACTTTCAGAAGTTTATCTTTATTTTTTCAGAAATTTATCTTTATTCGAAAAAAAAAATTTACAAAATAACAATTCTATGTCAGTTTATAAGTGACAAAATTTCCATACACATTACTTTGATTCTAAAGACTTTGCTCTTAAACTTGGTCGACAAATTAGAATTGACTCAGTTTGAGAGCGTTTAACTCACAACATAATCTCATTTAAAAAAAAAATTATGTGTTCCACTGCGAGCACAATTTTCTTTAAAATTTAATCTTGCAGCACCTATGCAGGAGTTAGATATTTTGTTTCGATGCAGGCTGACTTTTGTTTATCTTAAATATGTAATTATTGTAAAATGAAAGTCTCAATCATTTATTCATAAAATTATATATTTGACTAATGCCCGGATATGATTTTTAGTGATAGTTTAAACCAAAGATTATAGCTAAACTTGAGTTTATTTCATTTTTCAGTTTTACAGTGTGAGTTTAAATATGGCTGCCAGTTTAAACTACGTTTAACTTAAACGGCCGATATTCATGGCTTAAACTATATATTTAGTTTAAACCTAGTAAACGTCAAATATTTATTGTGTTTAATTTTTGGTTAAATAAAATATTAAAATAATGTATTTCTAATCCGACTTTGAAGATGAGAGCAACCAAAAGTATTATTTAGATTTAGTACATATTATATGACGAGTAAAAACCATACGTTTCCGTCCTAATCATTTTGAAATTTGGGATGATTTCGAATGCAAAAAGAAACTGTTTTTTTTTTTTTTTTTTTTTTTTTGGTTCTGGAAATATAAAATAGCATTTCGGAAACATTTCTTTTTGATGTTTTTTTAATGTTTTCATATCTTGTTTTAAATTCCATATACACCAAGGATTATTTTTATAACTAGTACAAGTGCGAGAAAGAAAGAAACATATTTCGTAATTTTTTTAAGAAGGAAAGAAATGTATTTCTTATTCCTTTTAAGCATGTACTACAAATATATAATTTGTAAACAGGATGTTTCGTGTATTAAAAAGGAAATGCATTTTTAATACGAAATACATTTATTTTTTATAATAGTATAAGTTTTTGACTGATTATTAAATATTTTGCACTAAAATGTATTGCAAACAATTATCGTATACATTTGTATTCTATACACATCGAAATCGCAAGTCATAGTTTTCAACCTGTATATTTTGAATTTGTATTTAAAAAGAGATACAAATATAATTGCATTTCTATCTGATCAGGGTGTATTATAAAAAGAATCTTTACTGTAGTTTCTTGGCGTATCGCCGTTAATAGCATTAAATTAATTTTCTATATTACGCCAATAATGAATTTTCTGTTGTGCGAATATCCTGTCCGTCTGCTTATTTTCTATTACGTTTTTGTATTTATTTACGAGATTAATTAAAATGTCCACTTCTTTTGTAGAGAAATCAGCAGTTCTTGATTTTTTTTGTTCAACCAATCTTCTAAAGGACATAGCCGGGTAAGATAGGGAAAACGGCCCTTGACGCAAAATTGATTGTTTTTATAGGAAATAATACTTCCTAGCCCCATATACATTCCTGCCAAATTTCAACCCTCCGAGGCTTATAGTTTATGAATACACAAACACATAAAAATTTTCAAAAAAAATTTTCTTTGACGAAATTACTGAGTCAATTTATTTGAGTTTAATATATATCGTGTACCCACCTTAGGCAAAGTAATAAAAAAAAATTAACGTTATATCCCTTTATTATACTAATTTTTTTAAATTTTTAAATTTAAGAAGATTTTTTTTTTGGCACTTACGCGTTAGCGACACCCACCATTTTTTGTTCAATAATATGTCTCTTAGTACTGTGTAACATATATTTTTATGGAAAAATTTTAGTTGGTAGAACATAGTAATATTTCAATACCAATGCATGTCATGTTCGGTACTACATATATTACTTATGTATAAAAAGGACTATAAAGTAAAATATCTACCCTATTTTTAAAATGATATAATTACATACGTTCATAATTACGATAAACTAGTTTAAATTTACAAAAGTCCAACATTATCTGCCATTTGTCTTTTTTTATTAATAAAACAAAATAGATATTGATTTCTCTTTTGTTAGAGTTTTTTCCTTTGTAAGACGTCAATTGAAACTTAGTTAGCTCATACACCACGTCTTACGACGTCAGCAATTTCATACAAAGTTTATTAGCTGTCAAAATAGTATACCAGTTGGTCATTTAGTTATAATTCCCCATGACCCGTCATCGTACTAACAAAAGAAGACAAACGGCAGATAAAGCTAGACGTTTATCTAAGATTGTCGTAGTTATGAACGTATGAAATTTTATTACAGAAAAAATTCACTTTTTCCACCCCTTAATAAGTGCAACAAAAATATCAAGGGAGAGGGGCGAGCTGCATAATGCGTACACATGTACACTACTTTCTTCAAGTTAGTTATATGTACATGTAATTTACCTACATATTTTTATAACTACAACAGGTTTTAGCCGGACTGTTGTTATTACTATACATTGTTGAAGTTTTTTGTTCCAAATTATTAAGTTAATGTTTTGTTATTATTAAAACAATATAACATTTAAGACGTATTATTGTTATTATAATTATTTTTATTTAAATAAAGTTTCTAGTAACAAATTAATGATTAATAACAATTAAAAATAATTCAGATAACTGTAATTCAGTTCCATCAAATTTTTTTTAAAATTATAACTATTTTTATCCGTGTCAAGAAATAGTGTTCATGATTCGCATAAGAGTGCAATATCTTTGCTCGTCTATTTAACTCGTATGGTTCCCAACTAAGTTATATAAAATAAACACTATTTTATGTAAGTGATGAAATTCTTCCTTATGGCGATCTTGGTTAGTAGGAACCAAGCGATATTTCCGCTCACTGGTGTATTTATATCTCAATGAAACATTTTCTAATAAAAGTTACTTGCGATGCTCACTGCAACAATCGTTCTATACAACCACTACACAGGCGTGTACAAGCCTGTGTACGTTTGTGTAAATAAAAAAAGCAAATTTACAGGCGCGAGTACGCACGTGTAACCTTCCTACGTAATCACGATTTAATGTTAAAGCGTATAAATTAATACATTCAGCTGAAAGCCGTGTAGTTAACTCAGTGGGAAGTATGTAAGTGTAATAATTATACAGAACTTGCATAGAACAATAATTGTTGCGTAATGCATGCACATTCTCAGAATGATTTTTCCATTTTCCCGTGGGAATCAGACATTTTCCCGGAATAAAAAGTATCTTAGATATTAGCCTAGGTGATAAGTTATCACCACACCAAATTTCATCAAAATGCGTCCAGTAGGTTTTGCGTAATGTGTGCGTATGCTCAGAATGGTTTTTCTATTTTCCCGTAGAAATGAGATATTTTCCCGGAGTAAAACGTATCCTAGATGTTCCCTCAGGTAATAAATTATCATCAACCTAAATTTCATTAAAATTCGCCCAATAGTTTTTGCGTGATGCGTGAACAGAAGGACAAAAATTTTAAAAATCACTGTTTTGATATCTACATCGATAACTATCTACAGTATCAGTACAATTTTCAAAAAATATTCCATGTACAGAAATGGTCTTGTTACAGTTTTATTATATGTATAGATACTGGCACGGAGACCTCTATACGTTAGTTTAATTCACACTAAACTGGATTTATTTGAGCTAGATATTAACTATGGTATGCGAAGTTACATTCTACAAATATTTATGGAAAAAAATTTAACTGGAATAATCATACGATAAAAACATAAATTAAATTGAGTTTCCAAAAAACCAACAAAACCTCCTTATTTACATACAAAAGTAAAATAAGCAAAAATATCATCTCATATATTTTACGTAGAAATATGTAATCTCAAAATATGTATTTGTAATTCCAGTTTTATAATATAGATGTAGATGTATACTGTGTCTCAAACATGTCTCAAATATATAGCACAATCATTTATTTATCCGTGGTGTTTCAGATTATGACATCAAGTTAATACGCATAAAGCATATTGTTTCACTGTTGAGGGCTATTTTTATTTATTTATGTATTTATTTATTTATGTATTTATTTATTTATTTGTTTATTTATTTATTTATTTATTTATTTATTTATTTATTTATTTATTTATTTATTTATTTGTTTATTTGTTTTTATTTTTTTTTTTGGGTAATTTTTCCATAAAAATAAAATGTTTACCCGGGGTAAAAAGTAGTTCATTTTTTTGCCCTCTCTGTTAACAATATACAAAGTGTGATGTAACGTGATTTCCTTAAGCTAAGGATACACGAGACACTAAAATGACGATACTTTTATCTAGATTAGTCTAGTGCAGTGTTTATACGTTCAAGTAAATTTGTAATCTAGGGAACGTGTCTAGATCAGACTAGAGCAGTTGCATACACTCGAGTTGCTAGACTTCTCTAGCAAATATTTGCGGTTGTTTACATGGTAGTGTCACACACGGCGAATAGAGCAGTGTCAGACACTTCACACGAAACCAGCACTGTCCCAATTTGATAACCATTTCAAGAAACATTGTAAAATTATGTAATTTGCAATTTATTTCAGCTGTAATGACATCGAAATGGTTTGCTATTCTCACAATAGCCGATTATTTTTTAACTCTGTCTCTATAAATTGTTTTAGATGTGTCCCACAATTTGGAATTACCTTGTAGGTAGTATCTCACTTAAATCAACTGTCTTTGTCAACAAAAAAAAAAATTGATTACTCTATTATTAAAAACTTAACATTATGTATTAAAAATTTAATAATCAAATAATAAAACAACAGCAAAATCTTCCACTAGAAATAACTAAAACAACAAAAATTCTTTGCATTACGTTCTGTTCTAGCAAAAAATTTCCAACATGCCGGTACACTTTTGAGGGAGTGTCTAAGCGGTGTTTACACAGGAAAAAGTTAGTTGCCTAGAGCAGTGTCATGACATTTCCGGTAGACCGAGTGTCAGTGTCAAGCAAGTGTCGACACTCTGCTCTAGCTTTAGCAGTGCGCAGTGTTTACACCTATGCAATTTCACTAGCTAGAGCAGTGTCGACACAGTCTCGCTAGATTACGGACTGTTGTTAGCGACACTGCTCTCATTGCTGTATACATACCGACATTTGATCTATAGACCTACTCTAGACGCCAAAAGTGTCTCGTGTATCCGTAGCCTTATATTTTGTTATGAGATAAATCTTCTGCACACGTATTAAATAGTGAATTCCTGTTTTTCATATAGTCAGAGCCATCTATCCGTATATTAGTGATAAATTCATAATTGTTATGTACAGACTTAGCTTGGTGTAAAAGTGCTATTTTCCAAATTAAACTTTATATTTTATTGAGCTTATTATATTATTAATATTTGTTCATTTCATTTATTTTAGAAATCGTCTGACATATAAAACAATATTGCATTTACAATCATATCATTCATTCATAGTTGCAAACATATCGTCTGACACTTGTCTATGTTCTTATTTTTAATTATCATGTACGAGATTAATTGTACGTATGATTTTGCTTACATATCAAGGGCAAATTATACTAAACTATCCAGACACCGGATATTTCGTCTGGTCCGAATGCTATCAATATGTGTGTAAAATCAAACGATGTAAAAATTTGTAATAAAAGTAAAACACAATACAATAAAGCAGATACTCTGATTCTGGTTTTCGACCCGTTAATACCTCAATTAATACAGTATTCACAATTGTAACCATTATTAGTAATTATTAAATACATAGTTAAATCGATTCTGTTGTTTTAATTTCAATCCATACATAACAAAAAATTTATTTCGTGTCAGAAGTGGGATCCGCGAAACGTTAACCAAGTTAATAGTCTTATAGTGGAATCCGCGAAACTTTATACAAGTTATACAAGACCTGTAAACTTAACGGTATATTTCAATACTTTATTCGCGAACGGACTTAATAAAATAAAACGTGAATTGCTATTATTTTTAAACCTAGAAGTTGTTCCTGTAATTGATTGGAATTAGTGGTTCATCGTGATAACTGGCTGGAATTAGGCAACGAATTATTCTACATAAGAAGCTGTTTGTTTCCACAACAGAACCAGTGTGAAAATTCATTGTATGGTTGAAATGGACACATTCGTCTATGGTTTAATATTACTGTGAGTACCAACATCTTAATTATTGGTTTGAATACTGTCTCCTATTCAAATTTCCTTCCTAAATCTTATTTAATTGTTTTGCTTATAAAATAATAATATTTTTCAAAATGCCTAACGAAGCTGTATCGAATCATAGTGAAAACGACTATCATGATTCTATTGAATATTCAAACGAAATACCAATGACTGTATTAATTAAATTTATTCATACCTTTGACGGCAACAGGGACGAATTAAGTTCATTTTTAGCTGACTGTAATAGGGCAATGGAAATTGCATCAGACAGACAGAAACATATTTTATTAAATTACATTCATACACAAATTCAAGGCAAAGTTAAAGTTGCTTGTACAAACAGGACATTTTCATCATGGACTGGGTTAAAATATTTTTTAAAAACTATGTACCAGGACAAAAAATATTACGCACAAATATTATGTGAATTAACTAGCCTTAAACAATCAGACAAAGAAACTATTCAGCAATTTGTTTTCCGAGTAGAAAGTTGTTTAAAAAAGACAATTAATGTAATTCAACAAAATAACTCTACACCCGAAAATTTAAACGGTAAAATAAAAATGATAAATGAAATCGCTTTAAATCGTTTAATTTATTTTTGTAACCCTAATATATCTGCTCAGCTACGTGCAAAGGAAATTAAAAATATTAATGAGGCTATTTCCCTAGCTATAAATGAGGAACAGGTTCAAAATATGTATAATGCAAGTAAAATTAATAAATTTGAAAAATTTTGTAAACATTGTAAAAAACCGGGTCATGATAATTCTCATTGTTATAAATTAAAACAGAAATCTATAAACCTTATTCAAAATCAGAATCCTTCTACATACAATTACAGCAATAACGGGTATAAATTTTGTCGATATTGTAAAACAAAGGGTCACCTCATTGAGGAATGTCGTAAACGAAAAGTAAAAAATGGTAATCTGAAACCACAATTTGCTAATTCATCAGAACCCTCTACTTCAAAAAACTTAACCCAACCGCGAAGTTTAAATGTAATTCAGGTAGAAAATCATTAATTTTATATTACAATGACGCTAATTCGTACATTATTTTTAAATGTAAAAATTCAAAAAATAATTATTCGAAACTGTTGCTAGACACGGGCGCGAGTATTAGTATAATCAAAACTTCATCGTTAATCCCTTCCACTGTAGTGTGGGAAAATGAAATATTAAATCTCAAAGGTATTAACAACGAAAAATCTAATAAAACAATAGGTTACTCATACCTCGAATTATATTCGGAAAAGGGGAAATTTGAACACAAATTTCATTTAATCTCAGAAAATACCAACATCTCATTCGATGGAATTTTGGGAAATGATGTTTTGAAGCACTATAATTCATTAATAGATTTAAAAAATAAATTTTTACAATTAAATGATTTAAAATTACCTATTTACTGTGTTCAAACTGATTCAACAAATGTTAACAATGAAAATTTAACTAATATTCCTACGACTAATGATATTTTAATTCAACCTCGCACCGAAACCTTAATCGACATAAATGTTCTTAATCCTGAAATAAAAGAAGGTATTATACCCGAAGTTTCAATCAATGATGGTGTCTTTTTATGCAAAGCTATAACAAAAGTTAATAAAAATCATAAAGCTTTAGCTACCATCCTTAATACATCAGAGAATGTTAAAATTATAAAAAAATGGATATTACACTAGAACCAATACCCTCTGAATCATATATATTTAATACAGAGTCTTCAGTAGATCGTATTCAACTTTTAAATCAAAACATTCGTGTTTCACATTTAAACGAGGAAGAAAAAAATTAGGTTTTACAAATATATCATGAATTTAATGATATCTTTTATTTAGAAGTGGATGATCTTACTTGCACTGATACCATTGAAAATAAAATTTACACAAATAATCATCCGCCAATAATTACAAAAACATATAGGTATCCAGAGGTACACAAGCAGGAAATAAATTCACAAATTAGTAAAATGTTGAAACAGGGGATTATACGTCCGTCTGTCTCACCGTGGTCTTCACCTTTATGGGTTGTACCCAAGAAGTTGGACGCCTCAGGCAAACCCAAATGGTGTGTTGTGGTTGACTACCGAAAATTGAATAATGTCACTGTAGGGGACGCTTATCCTTTACCCAATATCACTGATATCTTTGATCAGCTTAGCCATGCCACTTATTTTACCACTTTAGACCTTGCTTCATGGTTCCATCAAATTCCCCTAAGCCCTGAAGATCGTCCAAAGACTGCCTTTACCTCTCCACAAGGGCATTTCAAATATTTAAGAATGCCCATGGGATTAAAAAATGCACCTGCTACCTTCCAGAGACTAATGGATACAGTCTTGACAGGTTTACAGGGTCTTCAATGCTTTGTATATCTCGATGACATAGCCATTTATGCATTTAATATGAAGGATCATGAAATTAAACTAAGATCCATATTCGAAAGATTACGTTCAAACAATTTAAAGCTACAAGTTGATAAGTGCGAATTTATGCGACGCGAAATTGCTTATTTAGGTCATATTATTAGCGATCAGGGCATAAAACCAAATTCTCAAAAGGTTTCTATAATCCAGAATTTCCCTATACTTCAGAACATTAAGGAAATCAAAAAAATTTTTTAGCGACAGCCTGCATATAAATTATTAAGAACGAACTAAATAATTACTGGGTTTTACTTTTATTTTATTTTCTAATTTTTAATGATTTTCGTAAATTTTTTGTGATGTTACATAATTTCTTTGTGACATACCTGTTTTTCCTACAACTTCGTTGGAATTTTATATTCTTGATGTTTCCTGATACGGTAAGTATTTGGTCGCATCTCGTCTTCTAATATTTTATCATGATTTTGACTTTCCCTATTTAGTATGGAGTCCGTTAATTTTTTGATTCTTTGATTTTTAATTTTTTAATTTCGTCTGTCATTTTGACATTCATTTGACATTTGGAGGTTATGTCCTTTTGATATTATTTTTCTCAGTTGTTTTCACAACTGAATTATTGATTTTCCTGAAGATGGTCATTTATATGACTGAAACATGTAGAACAATTTTCTTTCTTTTAGTTCGTTCTTAATAATTTATATGCAGGCTGTCGCTAAAAAATTTTTTTCATTTCATTTTACCTGCAGTTGGATTCTAATAATTTATTAAGGAAATCAAATCGTTCCTAGGACTTGTCGGTTACTACCGAAGGTTCATTCAAAATTTTTCATTAATAACCAAACCTTTAACTAAACTTTTAAAAAAGGACGTACCATTTCAATGGACTTTTGAACAACAAAATGCTTTCGACGAATTACGGAATAAACTTACTACTGAACCAATTCTTCAATATCCGGATTTTAAACAAGAATTCATCCTTACTACGGATGCCTCTAATTTTGCAATTGGGGCCATACTTAGTCAAGGACCTATTGGGTCTGATCTCCCCATCGCATACGCTAGTAGAACCTTAAATAGGGCTGAAAGCCATTATAGCACAACGGAACGCGAATTTCTTGCCATAGTTTGGGCAGTCAATCATTTCCGACCATATCTATATGGTACAAAATTTAAAATTGTGACCGATCATCGTCCTCTCACATGGTTATTTAATGTTAAAGATCCCGGATCTAGATTGGTCAGATGGCGTTTAAAATTGGAAAATTATGATTATGAAATTGCTTATAAACCGGGTAAAATTAATTCAAATGCTGATTGTCTATCTAGGGTAAATTCAAATCTAGGTGAAAACGAGAATTCGGCAAATATTTCTTATATTACTCAAAAAGATAATGTTAAAGCTAGTTACGAATATTTTATAAAATTTCATTATCAAACTCTTGATCCGATCACATATAATTTTAATGAAAGTGTAGAACAGTTTTTAACTGCGAAAACAAATATTACATATTTTACATCTGTAGATTAGGGATGGAAAAGGCGCGCGCAAAATCGATTCTCGACTTTAAAATCGACTTTAATTTTTTTGATTCTTAAAGTCGATTAATTGACTTTGAAAGTCGACTTTTTTACTTAAATCGACTTTTCAAAAATTTATTAGTTTATTTATAGAAACTATTAAGTATATATATAGGGTAGACAGGGGTTATTTGGACAATAAAATTTCTAAGAGGTAATTTGAGCCACTCTTTTCCAATTAACCACTTTACAGAAGTAAGTTGAACATCCAAAAATTACACCACACAAAAGATATGACCAAATTACCACACTTAAATAAGTCACTTTTATCCAATTAACCAATTACAGAGGTAAGTTAAACATGCAGAAATTACCCCACACAAATGATATGACCAAATTACCACACTTAAATAAGTCACTCTTATCCAATTAACCACATACAGAGAGAGGTAAGTTGAACATGCAAAAATTATCCAATACAAAAATTATGACAAAATTACAACACTTAAATAAGTCGTTCATATCCAATTCACCATATTAAAGAAACAACAGATAGGGTAGACAGGGGTTATTTGGACAATAAAATTTCTAAGAGGTAATTTGAGCCACTCTTTTCCAATTAACCACTTTACAGAAGTAAGTTGAACATCCAAAAATTACACAACACAAAAGATATGACCAAATTACCACACTTAAATAAGTCACTTTTATCCAATTAACCAATTACAGAGGTAAGTTAAACATGCAGAAATTACCCCACACAAATGATATGACCAAATTACCACACTTAAATAAGTCACTCTTATCCAATTAACCACATACAGAGAGAGGTAAGTTGAACATGCAAAAATTATCCAATACAAAAATTATGACAAAATTACAACACTTAAATAAGTCGTTCATATCCAATTCACCATATTAAAGAAACAACAGATACCGTAAGACGCTCTTTGTACATATGTAACATAAAGAAGACGAAACAACAACATCGCTTACAACATACAAAATAAGTGTATATTTGAACTTAGAAAATTTTTACTAAACTTGATTAATTATATGTTAAATATATATTTTAGGAAAAAATTAATATTTTGCTAAAGTTAGTGTACATTATAAACACTATAGATATAGGTAAAATAGCATTGTACAGTAATAACACCGGTCACATACAAAAAGTAGTATATATTTGAACTCATTGTACAGTAACAACACATAACATATGATGATTTTTGTATTTAAACTAAATAATAAAACAATATTTCTTACATACAAAAATTAGTGTATATTTGAACTGAGAAAAATTTTTTCACATTAATAAGGAATAATACCAAATATTTATATTTAAGTTTTTATATTTATATTTATCGAACAGTTTTTATATTTATCGGTTTCTTTCAGAAATAACTTAATTAATATATAAAATATAAAAACTGTTCGAGTATTGAATAGCGTTCGTGTATAGTGGCTTTTATCCTATATATAATATTAAAAAAAATTGTATCATTTATAAATAATTTTTTTGAAAAATTTATATTGAAATATTTTCACAATTAATACATATATATGTATCACTAGTATTAGGCACACAATTAATATGCGCCCAGTTTTTGCACAACTGACATTCAATCCACGTTTCTTTGGAGCGACACTTTGAAAATAGTTCATTGCATATTAAGCAAGAAATCCTTGATAATAATATTAAACAATCACTATTAATACAAATATTAATTTTTTTAGTAACTTTTTTACACTTTTTTGCTATATTTTGTTCTTTCTCTAATGTTTTTATCTCTATTGAATCGGTTAAAATACTAGATTTTCTTTTCCTTTTGGTTTGACCCCGTTCTTTTGAAACAGCCCTCGGGTACGGTCGAACTATTTCTGGAGAAAATATTGGTGTTGAAATTGTAGTTGATGATGTTAAAATTTGCGATTCTGGGGGATCAGTTACGAATGACGGAGCGAAATCATCTTGAGTAAAAATATTTTCATTATATGGAAATATTCCAGTCTTTTTAAATCCTTTTATGATATTTTTATTAGTTGTAGCTAATGGTAATGAATCTGTTACTATTTTTGGGATATCATATATTGTTATTTTTTCACCTGGATTATTTTTTAACCATAAATCTTGTGCAGTTGAAGCATATTTCTTAAATGGTCCATACACAGCTACATCAAGTGGTTGTAATTTATGGCTACAATGTGGTGGAAAGGATAACATTACGATCCCATTATCTTTCGCTAAGTTTAAGGTTGGTACATGTAAATGTGAGGAATGATTATCTAATACGAGTAATACTGGATTATTAATAGATGGTTTTACGTGTGCGATGAAATGTTGCATGTACATAAAAAATTCTTTATTTGTTACCCAACCGCTTGAATTGGCTGCACCAATACAACCTTTTGGTCCATTATTAATAAAATGATTTTTATATTTTTTTCGTGGAAATACGAACATAGGAGGCACTGTATTTCCGTTTGCAGAAACAGCACATATTAGTGTCACATTAGTGCCCCGTTCAGCAGAAGTTATGGAGCCAACATTTTTTTTACCTTTGGCAGCAATTATTTTAATAGGTTTTAGTACTGTACAAATTCCAGTTTCATCAATGTTCCAAATGTTTGATGCGGTAAATTGATATTTATTCATAACTTCAGCTAATTTTGTGAAAAATGGTTTTACATTTTCAACATTAAACGATGTTGCTCGTCCGATACTTGTTGGTTCAGGTTTTCTAATTGATAATTCTCTATTCCTTTTTAGAAAACTAGTAAGCCACTCTTTACCAGCTATTTTATTAAGTTTCCATGTTTCAGGCATTTTAATATTAAATTTTTCAGCACACTCATAAGCAAGCTGACGAACATTTTTGGGAGTCAATCCATAAAATATCGAAGCCATTTGTAGCAAATAATCTTTTAATGCAATTTCCTGGTCCTTAGAAAATACTTGTCTAGATTTTTTATAACCCATTGTAGGTAAATCTTGCGTTTCCTTATCTTTATATGCTTTAAATTTAATTACATAACGTGATAATGTCGTACGTTTAATATTAAATTCCTTTGAAGCAGCATTGATACTTTTATTTCCAAAAATTATTGTTCTTGCGGCATTATTAAAAATTTCAATGGGTATTAGCCCTCTTTCGGTTTTACGTTTATAATTTCTCATATCTAAAAGAAGTAAGAAACAAAAATTTAATAAAAGAAAATCTTAATAATAGTTTTATTAATGAAAAAATTGTACTTACTTATTATTTATAAATGATACAAATTGAAATATGACCAAATTTTTAAAAATTGGTTAACAATTGTAAAAACAAGTTCGCATTTACAAAAATTTTGAATAATCTTGCTAACAATTAGTTAAAAACAAATAAAAGTGAAAAAAATAAAAACGATTTCTAATTTAAGTACAAAAATCATCGTTATGTATGTGTTGTTTACTGTACAAGGTTCAAATCTACACTAAATGTGTATGAGGGGGAAGTTCTCTTATAACGAACTTTAAATGCAAACATCACGAATGTGTGTGTGTTGTCTCTACCGTATACAACGCTATATTACCTATATGTATACTTCTTTTAAAAGAGGGGACGTTGTAAAAGACACATTTCATTCGCAATATATATTTATATGTGTGTTGTCGCTACCGTATATTTTAAAATCAGTTGTATATTAAATGTATGTTTTTGCAACTTTTATATTAGTTGAAAAAACTTATAGAAATAATTAACATGTAGGATGAATTGAATATACTTATTTGTAATACATTAACTTATGGGTATTCATTTGCCTTCGTATATGTAAAGTTAATAGTTTGGTTGAAATGACAGAATTAATTTACATGTAGGATGATTTCATCTTTACTTATAACTTATATGTACATTGATATGACTTTCGTTTAGGTATTAAAAATTTCATATTCACTTCAATACATTAACTTATGGGTATTCATTTGCCTTCGTATATGTAAAGTTAATAGTTTGGTTGAAATGACAGAATTAATTTACATGTAGGATGATTTCATCTTTACTTATAACTTATATGTACATTGATATGACTTTCGTTTAGGTATTAAAAATTTCATATTCACTTCAATACATTAACTTATGGGTATTCATTTGCCTTCGTATATGTAAAGTTAATAGTTTGATTGAAAATGAAGTTTTTGTATCTTAAATGTACATTACAACTTTTTGATCTGTTTAAAAAAAAAAAAAAAATTTGTATTTTTAATGTACGTTTTTACAAATTTTTGATTAGTTGAAAAAAAAAATTTTTGTATTTTAAATGTACGTTTTTGCAACTTTTGGATTATTTGAAAAAATTTACATGTAGGATGATTTCATCTTTACTAATAACTTATATGTACATTGATATGACTTTCGTTTAGGTATTAAAAATTTCATATTCACTTCAATACATTAACTTATGGGTATTCATTTGCCTTCGTATATGTAAAGTTAATAGTTTGGTTGAAATGACAGAATTAATTTACATGTAGGATGATTTCATCTTTACTAATAACTTATATGTACATTGATATGACTTTCGTTTAGGTATTAAAAATTTTATATTCACTTCAATACATTAACTTATGGGTATTCATTTGCCTTCGTATATGTAAAGTTAATAGTTTGGTTGAAATGACAGAATTAATTTACATGTAGGATGATTTCATCTTTACTAATAACTTATATGTACATTGATATGACTTTCGTTTAGGTATTAAAAATTTCATATTCACTTCAATACATTAACTTATGGGTATTCATTTGCCTTCGTATATGTAAAGTTAATAGTTTGATTGAAAATGAAGTTTTTGTATCTTAAATGTACATTACAACTTTTTGATCTGTTTAAAAAAAAAAAAAAAAATTTGTATTTTTAATGTACGTTTTTACAAATTTTTGATTAGTTGAAAAAAAAAATTTTTGTATTTTAAATGTACGTTTTTGCAACTTTTGGATTATTTGAAAAAATTTACATGTAGGATGATTTCATCTTTACTAATAACTTATATGTACATTGATATGACTTTCGTTTAGGTATTAAAAATTTTATATTCACTTCAATACATTAACTTATTGGTATTCATTTGCCTTCGTATATGTAAAGTTAATAGTTTGGTTGAAATGACAGAATTAATTTACATGTAGGATGATTTCATCTTTACTAATAACTTATATGTACATTGATATGACTTTCGTTTAGGTAAATTTGTATGAGGGGGAAGTTCTCTTATAACGAACTATAAATGCAAACATCACGAATGTGTGTGTGTTGTCTCTACCGTATACAACGCTATATTACCTATATGTATACTTCTTTTAAAAGAGGGGACGTTGTAAAAGACACATTTCATTCGCAATATATATTTATATGTGTGTTGTCGCTACCGTATATTTTAAAATCAGTTGTATATTAAATGTATGTTTTTGCAACTTTTATATTAGTTGAAAAAACTTATAGAAATAATTAACATGTAGGATGAATTGAATATACTTATTTGTAATACATTAACTTATGGGTATTCATTTGCCTTCGTATATGTAAAGTTAATAGTTTGGTTGAAATGACAGAATAAATTTACATGTAAGATGATTTCATCTTTACTTATAACTTATATGTACATTGATATGACTTTCGTTTAGGTATTAAAAATTTCATATTCACTTCAATACATTAACTTATGGGTATTCATTTGCCTTCGTATATGTAAAGTTAATAGTTTGGTTGAAATGACAGAATTAATTTACATGTAGGATGATTTCATCTATACTAATAACTTATATGTACATTGATATGACTTTCGTTTAGGTATTAAAAATTTCATATTCACTTCAATACATTAACTTATGGGTATTCATTTGCCTTCGTATATGTAAAGTTAATAGTTTGATTGAAAATGAAGTTTTTGTATCTTAAATGTACATTACAACTTTTTGATCTGTTTAAAAAAAAAAAAAATTTGTATTTTTAATGTACGTTTTTACAAATTTTTGATTAGTTGAAAAAAAAAATTTTTGTATTTTAAATGTACGTTTTTGCAACTTTTGGATTATTTGAAAAAATTTACATGTAGGATGATTTCATCTTTACTAATAACTTATATGTACATTGATATGACTTTCGTTTAGGTATTAAAAATTTCATAGTCACTTCAATACATTAACTTATGGGTATTCATTTGCCTTCGTATATGTAAAGTTAATAGTTTGATTGAAAATGAAGTTTTTGTATCGTAAATGTACATTACAACTTTTTGATCTGTTTAAAAAAAAAAATTTGTATTTTTAATGTACGTTTTTACAAATTTTTGATTAGTTGAAAAAAAAAATTTTTGTATTTTAAATGTACGTTTTTGCAACTTTTGGATTATTTGAAAAAATTTACATGTAGGATGATTTCATCTTTACTAATAACTTATATGTACATTGATATGACTTTCGTTTAGGTATTAAAAATTTTATATTCACTTCAATACATTAACTTATTGGTATTCATTTGCCTTCGTATATGTAAAGTTAATAGTTTGGTTGAAATGACAGAATTAATTTACATGTAGGATGATTTCATCTTTACTAATAACTTATATGTACATTGATATGACTTTCGTTTAGGTAAATTTGTATGAGGGGGAAGTTCTCTTATAACGAACTATAAATGCAAACATCACGAATGTGTGTGTGTTGTCTCTACCGTATACAACGCTATATTACCTATATGTATACTTCTTTTAAAAGAGGGGACGTTGTAAAAGACACATTTCATTCGCAATATATATTTATATGTGTGTTGTCGCTACCGTATATTTTAAAATCAGTTGTATATTAAATGTATGTTTTTGCAACTTTTATATTAGTTGAAAAAACTTATAGAAATAATTAACATGTAGGATGAATTGAATATACTTATTTGTAATACATTAACTTATGGGTATTCATTTGCCTTCGTATATGTAAAGTTAATAGTTTGGTTGAAATGACAGAATAAATTTACATGTAGGATGATTTCATCTTTACTTATAACTTATATGTACATTGATATGACTTTCGTTTAGGTATTAAAAATTTCATATTCACTTCAATACATTAACTTATGGGTATTCATTTGCCTTCGTATATGTAAAGTTAATAGTTTGGTTGAAATGACAGAATTAATTTACATGTAGGATGATTTCATCTTTACTAATAACTTGTATGTACATTGATATGACTTTCGTTTAGGTATTAAAAATTTCATATTCACTTCAATACATTAACTTATGGGTATTCATTTGCCTTCGTATATGTAAAGTTAATAGTTTGGTTGAAATGACAGAATTAATTTACATGTAGGATGATTTCATCTTTACTAATAACTTGTATGTACATTGATATGACTTTCGTTTAGGTATTAAAAATTTCATATTCACTTCAATACATTAACTTATGGGTATTCATTTGCCTTCGTATATGTAAAGTTAATAGTTTGATTGAAAATGAAGTTTTTGTATCTTAAATGTACATTACAACTTTTTGATCTGTTTAAAAAAAAAAAAAAAATTTGTATTTTTAATGTACGTTTTTACAAATTTTTGATTAGTTGAAAAAAAAAATTTTTGTATTTTAAATGTACGTTTTTGCAACTTTTGGATTATTTGAAAAAATTTACATGTAGGATGATTTCATCTTTACTAATAACTTATATGTACATTGATATGACTTTCGTTTAGGTATTAAAAATTTTATATTCACTTCAATACATTAACTTATTGGTATTCATTTGCCTTCGTATATGTAAAGTTAATAGTTTGGTTGAAATGACAGAATTAATTTACATGTAGGATGATTTCATCTTTACTAATAACTTGTATGTACATTGATATGACTTTCGTTTAGGTATTAAAAATTTCATATTCACTTCAATACATTAACTTATGGGTATTCATTTGCCTTCGTATATGTAAAGTTAATAGTTTGGTTGAAATGACAGAATTAATTTACATGTAGGATGATTTCATCTTTACTAATAACTTGTATGTACATTGATATGACTTTCGTTTAGGTATTAAAAATTTCATATTCACTTCAATACATTAACTTATGGGTATTCATTTGCCTTCGTATATGTAAAGTTAATAGTTTGATTGAAAATGAAGTTTTTGTATCTTAAATGTACATTACAACTTTTTGATCTGTTTAAAAAAAAAAAAAAAATTTGTATTTTTAATGTACGTTTTTACAAATTTTTGATTAGTTGAAAAAAAAAAATTTTTGTATTTTAAATGTACGTTTTTGCAACTTTTGGATTATTTGAAAAAATTTACATGTATGATGATTTCATCTTTACTAATAACTTATATGTACATTGATATGACTTTCGTTTAGGTATTAAAAATTTCATAGTCACTTCAATACATTAACTTATGGGTATTCATTTGCCTTCGTATATGTAAAGTTAATAGTTTGATTGAAAATGAAGTTTTTGTATCTTAAATGTACATTACAACTTTTTGATCTGTTTAAAAAAAAAAAAAAAAAAAAAAAAAATTTGTATTTTTAATGTACGTTTTTACAAATTTTTGATTAGTTGAAAAAAAAAATTTTTGTATTTTAAATGTACGTTTTTGCAACTTTTGGATTATTTGAAAAAATTTACATGTAGGATGATTTCATCTTTACTTATAACTTACTGTTATATGTACAGTGATATGACTTTCGTTTAGGTATTAAAAATTTCATAGTCACTTCAATACATTAACTTATGGGTATTCATTTGCCTTCGTATATGTAAAGTTAATAGTTTGATTGAAAATGAAGTTTTTGTATCTTAAATGTACATTACAACTTTTTGATCTGTTTAAAAAAAAAAAAATTTGTATTTTTAATGTACGTTTTTACAAATTTTTGATTAGTTGAAAAAAAAATTTTTGTATTTTAAATGTACGTTTTTGCAACTTTTGGATTATTTGAAAAAATTTACATGTAGGATGATTTCATCTTTACTAATAACTTATATGTACATTGATATGACTTTCGTTTAGGTATTAAAAATTTTATATTCACTTCAATACATTAACTTATGGGTATTCATTTGCCTTCGTATATGTAAAGTTAATAGTTTGGTTGAAATGACAGAATTAATTTACATGTAGGATGATTTCATCTTTACTAATAACTTATATGTACATTGATATGACTTTCGTTTAGGTATTAAAAATTTCATATTCACTTCAATACATTAACTTATGGGTATTCATTTGCCTTCGTATATGTAAAGTTAATAGTTTGATTGAAAATGAAGTTTTTGTATCTTAAATGTACATTACAACTTTTTGATCTGTTTAAAAAAAAAAAAAAAAAATTTGTATTTTTAATGTACGTTTTTACAAATTTTAGATTAGTTGAAAAAAAAAATTTTTGTATTTTAAATGTACGTTTTTGCAACTTTTGGATTATTTGAAAAAATTTACATGTAGGATGATTTCATCTTTACTAATAACTTATATGTACATTGATATGACTTTCGTTTAGGTATTAAAAATTTCATATTCACTTCAATACATTAACTTATGGGTATTCATTTGCCTTCGTATATGTAAAGTTAATAGTTTGATTGAAAATGAAGTTTTTGTATCTTAAATGTACATTACAACTTTTTGATCTGTTTAAAAAAAAAAAAAAAAAAAAAAGTTGTATTTTTAATGTACGTTTTTACAAATTTTTGATTAGTTGAAAAAAAAAATTTTTGTATTTTAAATGTACGTTTTTGCAACTTTTGGATTATTTGAAAAAATTTACATGTAGGATGATTTCATCTTTACTTATAACTTACTGTTATATGTACACTGATATGACTTTCGTTTAGGTATTAAAAATTTCATATTCACTTGTATGTTAAATATACAATATGTTTCATATATTTATATAAAAACATAAAAAACAGAAAAATAAATGAAAAATTTAAAAAAAGTTTCTTATATTTCAATATAAACTTTAAAAAACTTCAATTCTAATAACTTATTTTATAGTTTTAATCAATTTTGTAACGAATTAAAACAAAAAGATATAAAAAAAAAGTAAAATTTACCACGCTTCTGGTTCCAAAACATTATTATAAGATGGTGCTGCCTTTTCAAATATCGATGTATATGGTTGACAAACGTTATGAATGGATCGGTCGAAGTATATGAAACTATTGTGTATATGTGTAAGAGCATTACATTAATAGTTTTGATTTTGACTAGGTTCTGTTCTTTTGAAAATATTATGTTTTATAATATGATATTTTCAAATAATTTTTGTTTACTGTAATAACATCGTAAAGGTACCTCATCGAAAAATTATGAAAAGGTATAAAGTAAGTGTTTTGGTATTAAAAAATATGTTAACATATATTTTTTATTAACCGTAAACCATTTATATATACATATATGTATATATGTATGTATATATATATATTTATATATATATATATATATATATATATATATATATATATATATATATATATATATATCTTATACATGTAATGCGTACATATTGTATAAAAATAAGTTGGTAATGATGGTTCTTTATCCTCATATGCAACTTTATATATGTAAAACAATGTTGTATGTATTTCACAATAATAAATTAAACATTTATTTGAATGTGATATATCTGTAAAGAGCATATTGATAAGATTTTTTTTTTTAAAATCATAAATTATTAATATGGTCCTCGTCCCTAGACTTGATTGCAGCCAGTACGTTAACAGTTATCTCGATTGCTATGTACTTATTATTTTATAAAGATAATAGAGATCATAGTTGGGATAACGGTGCTCTGATGGCATAGTTCCGATTCGACACTTCAAGTTAACAATGCCGGGCTGTTAATCGGGATCTGCGTATTGCAGTGGCTAGGAGGTGGGTGGATAACATATCATATGTTAATAAATGTTATTATAATTTTATTGTGTTAAATGTAAAATGGTATATATATGTATATATATATATATATATATATATATATATATATATATATATATATATATGTATCTATATGTATATATATATAAAATTTTTATAATTTTTCCATCTTATACTATGTCAAAGCAAGTCCATGGGCTATAGGTGTTAAACCTTAGGCTCTTATGTGGACAAACAATTTTATAAAATAAATTTTTTAATAAATTTATAATGCAAGAAACTCACTACATACCAAGCGAGAATGAAGTGTGTTATTTGAACGTAAAATAAATATATATTTTATATATTTAAAAATTGTCGCATACAATCTAGCGAAGAGTTATGAGCAAATGTTTGAATTATTTCAATAAAACTATATTACTTAAAATATATGGTAATAGTTTTTATTCAAATATGAATATTTTCAAAAAAGAATTTTTTTTATTTTTTTAAATATTAAAAATTTTAGAAAATATTTTTTATATAAAAAGTAACAAAAGAAATAAATTTATTTTTATTTCAATTTTTGTTATAATTTTTATATGTTTATATCAGTTTATGAAGAAATTTCATACTGATTAATAAATGAAAAACTTTTTAAAATATTTCTTTTTTTTTTAAATTGGAATAATTTTATTAAGTTTGGAACATACAGTTCCCTGGTTGATCCTGCCAGTAGTCATATGCTTGTCTCAAAGATTAAGCCATGCATGTCTCAGTACAAGCCATATTAAGGTGAAACCGCGAAAGGCTCATTATATCAGTTATGGTTCCTTAGATCGTACATACATTTACTTGGATAACTGTGGTAATTCTAGAGCTAATACATGCAAACAGAGTTCCGACCAGAGATGGAAGGAATGCTTTTATTAGATCAAAACCAATCGATGTTAACATATTTTTATAATATATTTTATGTTTTTTTATAATTTCATATATATATTTAATATATGTGCATCGTAATAATTTGGTGACTCTGAATAACTTTTAGCTGATCGCACGGTCTTTATAGTACCGGCGACGCATCTTTCAAATGTCTGCCTTATCAACTGTCGATGGTAGGTTCTGCGCCTACCATGGTTGTAACGGGTAACGGGGAATCAGGGTTCGATTCCGGAGAGGGAGCCTGAGAAACGGCTACCACATCCAAGGAAGGCAGCAGGCGCGCAAATTACCCACTCCCGGCACGGGGAGGTAGTGACGAAAAATAACGATACGGGACTCATCCGAGGCCCCGTAATCGGAATGAGTACACTTTAAATCCTTTAACGAGGATCCATTGGAGGGCAAGTCTGGTGCCAGCAGCCGCGGTAATTCCAGCTCCAATAGCGTATATTAAAGTTGTTGCGGTTAAAAAGCTCGTAGTCGAATTTGTGTCCTACACTGTCGGTTCACCGCTCGCGGTGTTTAACTGGCATGTTTTGTGGGACGTCCTACCGGTGGTGAGGTATAAATTATATATTGTATAATATGGTTATAAATACTTGTATTTTTATTTAAATTTTTATTTTTATGGTAAGTTATTATTTATATTTTTACTTGCTTGAAAAGTTTAAAGTATACTAGTTAAATTTTATATACTAATATGTACATTAAAGTATAATTTATCGTAAGTGTTAAAGTTATTTATTTTTTATAATTTAAATAATGGAGACAGCCTCCCAATTATAATCCTATCGCGGTGCTCTTAATTGAGTGTCGAGATGGGCCGGTACGTTTACTTTGAACAAATTAGAGTGCTTAAAGCAGGCTTTAAAATTTAAATAGTGCCTGAATATTGTGTGCATGGAATAATGGAATAGGACCTCGGTTCTATTTTGTTGGTTTTCGGAAGTTTTTCCGAGGTAATGATTAATACGGACAGATGGGGGCATTCGTATTGCGACGTTAGAGGTGAAATTCTTGGATCGTCGCAAGACGGACAGAAGCGAAAGCATTTGCCAAAAATGTTTTGATTGATCAAGAACGAAAGTTAGAGGTTCGAAGGCGATCAGATACCGCCCTAGTTCTAACCATAAACGATGCCAGCTAGCGATCCGCCAAAGTTCCTCCGATGACTTGGCGGGCAGCTTCCGGGAAACCAAAGCTTTTGGGTTCCGGGGGAAGTATGGTTGCAAAGCTGAAACTTAAAGGAATTGACGGAAGGGCACCACCAGGAGTGGAGCCTGCGGCTTAATTTGACTCAACACGGGAAACCTCACCAGGCCCGGACACCGGAAGGATTGACAGATTGAAAGCTCTTTCTTGATTCGGTGGGTGGTGGTGCATGGCCGTTCCTAGTTGGTGGAGCGATTTGTCTGGTTAATTCCGATAACGAACGAGACTCTAGCCTACTAAATAGACGTACTTTATTACCGGCATCTCAAGGCCCATCGGCTGTATTGTTACTGAATGTTATTTGTATATTTTGTTTTAATATATTTATAATATGTATGATTGATAATATTCATTTATGTTTTTTATTTCTTTGGGGATAAATTTCTATGTGTAATTACTTAATCTGCATTAATGATATATTTAACATGATACATTAACTAAAGTGACATCAGTTTTTTGATGTGGTTTTTACTGCCGGCGTACAAATAATTCTTCTTAGAGGGACAGGCGGCTTCTAGCCGCACGAGATTGAGCAATAACAGGTCTGTGATGCCCTTAGATGTTCTGGGCCGCACGCGCGCTACACTGAAGGAATCAGCGTGTTTTCCTCTGGCCGAAAGGTCCGGGTAACCCGCTGAACCTCCTTCGTGCTAGGGATTGGGGCTTGCAATTATTCCCCATGAACGAGGAATTCCCAGTAAGCGCGAGTCATAAGCTCGCGTTGATTACGTCCCTGCCCTTTGTACACACCGCCCGTCGCTACTACCGATTGAATGATTTAGTGAGGTCTTCAGACTGGTGCGCGGCAATGTTTTTAAAAGACATTGCCGATGATGCTGGAAAGATGACCAAACTTGATCATTTAGAGGAAGTAAAAGTCGTAACAAGGTTTCCGTAGGTGAACCTGCGGAAGGATCATTAACGAAATATAACAAAACCTGATTTTTGTGATTTTTTATATATATTAATGTTTTGTTAAAATATTTTGTTTATAAATTCCTTATATTTTTATGTAAGTAAAAGAAAAATTTACTTTTTTTCTATAACTTACTTTATAAAATATATAATTTTTATAATATAAAAATTATAATATTGTAATAAATAAACACGTATTTGGATACCAATTTTTAATATATTAAATATATTATTGGTTATAAAGTTTTACATCCAAATGTTAATTTGATTTTTTAATTTTTTTTTTTGATATGTGTTTATTTTTATATATCAATATATAAATTTTTTTTTTTATATTAACAATATTAAAAATTTATTGAATCTATATAAAATAAATAGCATATTCGTAAAATAACAAAACAAGTTATTTTCAATATGTCTTATTTATAATATAGTTATTTAATAAATGAGTTTTCTTTAAAAAAAAAATTTTTTTTTTTTTTTAATGTTTTGTCAAATAAACAAGCAAGCACTGTATCTAATAAAATTTTATTAAATATTATTATTTATTCTTTTATACAAATGTAAGTCAATATAAAACAAACAAAAAAATTGTTTTTTTATTGCAGTCTTTTTATTATTATTTTATAATAATAAAAAAAGTATAAATTTTTATTTAATATAAATATTTTTTAAAATTTAATAATATAAAGATTACCCTGAACGGTGGATCACTTGGCTCGTGGGTCGATGAAGAACGCAGCTAATTGCGCGTCAACTTGTGAACTGCAGGACACATGAACATCGACATTTCGAACGCACATTGCGGTCCTTGGATACTGTTCCCGGACCACACCTGGCTGAGGGTCGTATACAATAATATATTAAAAGATTATTTTTAATAAAAGATAATATATTTTTTAAAATATATATCTTATAAATAATAAAATGAATGTTCGTATATTTTTTTAATTTATACGTCATTCTAAATTATATGATGTTTTTAATGTATGTATTTTTAATATTATTTTTCTATATCTTACTTATTATAAATGTGTAAGAATAAAAAAATCAAATAATACATCACATCATTTTAATTTAATAAAAATGAAACAATATTTTCTAAAAAAATATAAAAATAAATTTAAACACATATAGTAATGAAAACCAAAAATTATTCATGTATATATGTGTTTTAAATATCTAATTATTTTTATTTTATGAAAATATGAAATAACGAAATAATTTATTTCTTATTAATTTTCATATAAATATTAAATAATAATATTTAAAAATTTAACATAATAACATAAGATAAAATTTTTTGGTTTAAGTAATTACTAATAGTGTTTTTATTTTTTCAAAATAAAATTTTTTTATATTTATTTATAAAGAAAATATTGAAAAAAAAAAAAACATTTTTATTTTATTTATTTATAATTGCGACCTCAGAGTAGGTGAGATTACCCGCTGAATTTAAGCATATTATTAAGCGGAGGAAAAGAAACTAACTAGGATTCCCTTAGTAGCGGCGAGCGAACAGGGAAAAGCCCATCACTGAACCCCATGGCTAAATAAAAATGGTCATTCGGGGAATGTAGTGTTTGGGAGGATCCATAATTTTTTATATAACCTGTTATTTTATGTAATAAGTCCAAGTCCATCTTGAATGGGGCCATATACCCAGAGAGGGTGCCAGGCCCGTAGTGACTATATACTGAATAACAGGTGGATCTCTCCTTAGAGTCGGGTTGCTTGAGAGTGCAGCTCTAAGTGGGTGGTAAACTCCATCTAAGGCTAAATATAACCACGAGACCGATAGCGAACAAGTACCGTGAGGGAAAGTTGAAAAGAACTTTGAAGAGAGAGTTCAAGAGTACGTAAAACCGTTCAGGGGTAAACCTGAAAAACCCGAAAGGTCGAAAGATGAGATTCATTTACTTTTTATCGTATATTAACCAACTTGTATTTGTTAGTGACAAAATTTATTATTATTATATATTATAATTTTTTATGGTATATTTATAATTTATAAAATTATTGCACTACTATATGTTGTGTATAATAACGAGGTATGCACTTCTCATCTTGTAGGACGTCGCGACCCGTTAAATATTGATTTATGAAATATTTTTGTGCATTGTATATTATATTATAAATTTTTATTTATTTGTGTAATATATGCCTATATTATCTAATTAATTGTTTGACGGTATAAATATTCATAATATAAGATTAAGTGTAAAATTTTTTTTTTTACACGTTCATTACCTAAAACGAGTATATATGGGTTTTATTAGGTTTTTTATATTTCTTAATAAAACATATGATTTTATTTGGTTTTTATACCAATAAATCATACCATATTACTGTCAGTTTTTAGGTATTAATTTGAACAATAATCTTTTTGTCAGCGACGCTATAGCTTTGGGTACTTTCAGGACCCGTCTTGAAACACGGACCAAGGAGTCTAGCATGTGCGCAAGTCATTGGGAATAAAATATTTTTTCATCGAAATATTAATAAATTTTATGAAACCCAAAGGCGAAATGAAAGTAAAATAATTTTTTTTAAAAAAATTTTTATTTTTTTTATTATAAATTTGAGGGAGGATATATTTTTATTATGTATTAAATATCGCACTCCCAGGGCATCTTATATTATTCTTATAATTTTTTTATAATTTTTATTATGAATAAAGGTGCACCTAGAGCGTACACGCTGGGACCCGAAAGATGGTGAACTATGCCTGGTCAGGACGAAGTCAGGGGAAACCCTGATGGAGGTCCGTAGCGATTCTGACGTGCAAATCGATCGTCGGAACTGGGTATAGGGGCGAAAGACTAATCGAACCATCTAGTAGCTGGTTCCCTCCGAAGTTTCCCTCAGGATAGCTGGCGTTCATCATTCAACGAGTCTCATCCGGTAAAGCGAATGATTGACTCTCTTAAGGTGTGGCGTCCTCGTCGCGAGAGTCGGGCAACTATCACCTGCTGGCGGGTGATAGGCAACACACCTTCAGTGATCGGGGTTGCCAGCCCAGGTCATCTTGTTCATATCGGCACATCTATCAATAATATAGCCTCGGACGGGGAACCTGACGGTCTCCAGCGTTCCTCGCAAAATTTGGAGACCATTGTTGACGACAACAGCGATACAAAGGTTTTTAGAGTGCCGTGGCCCTTCCAGCAAGACTTCTCTTCGATATGTGAATACTGCGCTCAAGACGGAAGGGCACGCTTTCTGCACCTCAGGATCCAGGATTTAGAGAGACATGTAAATGAATATCACCCTGGATCTACAATATTATACATTTGCGATACTTGTAATAAAGAGTATAAAACAAGAAGAGGTGCGGAAACTCATAGGCCCAAGTGCCCTGGTCCTAAAGAAGCTGCACACTTGCCATACAATTGTCCAATCTGCCAAAGAGCATTTTTAACACCCAGGGCACTTACACAGCATCAAAGGCATGAACACCCAGAAACAAGAAATGCAGCTAGGGCGGTTCTGCAGGTCCCTGCAACAAGAAGACCAAAGGCAGGGTCCTGGACAGATGAAGAGATGCGTACCATGAAAGAAATTGAAGAACAATACCCAAATGATAAAAACATCGCAGTACGCATCTCAGAGGCATTGGGTACCAGAACCGCCAAACAAGTTAGAGATAAAAGGGCCTATGAGCGTCAGGCGGCAAGGCGCAACCGTCCTGACAATCCGGAAGTTGATCTCTCGCTTCCGGAAGATGACCTGCCGCAAGAAGCGGTGGCAATAGATGACCGGCCACGACTGCCTGTTGAGGTCCCGACAGTCGTGGTTACAGAGGAAGAGGATCGGCCACCTGAGCATGCGATCATCGACGACGACTCCAATGTCTGGGTAAGGAGTCTGATCGAGGTGGCCTTAGCGATTGAATTAAATGAAGATGATCCCTTCCATAAGGCTGGTACCTTACTTGACCGTCTAGGCAGCCACTTTCTCAGTGAGAATGCTAAATTAGACGTGCAAGTCGAGCTGGACTCGGCTTATAATGAAATTTTAATTGCGCTAGGCGCCCACGGTCAGAAGACGCGCGACAAAAGACCTCGAAATAGAGGCAAGGGCAAGAGAGCTAAACGACGTTATATATATGCCAGAACCCAAGATCTCTTTAAGAAAAATCCAGGTCGGCTCGCCAAATGTATTAGAGAAAATGTCTCCCACATTGACTGCAGTTCTGTATCCCTCTCTGCAGTTGATGTCAAAGAATATTATAACAAAATTTGGGGCGAGCCATATTCAAGAAATAACGTTTATCTAGGCAGTACTAATGATGATGGCATAGCTCTCAGCGACTCCCTCCCCCCGATCACAGTAGAAGAAGTGAGGGGTCGCATTGCCCGTATAAAGGGAGACACGGCAGCCGGTATTGATGGCCTAACAAAATCCGACATAAATAAACCGGCTGTCGCAAAAGTCCTGACAAAGTTGTTTAATATAGTGACTGCTTCACAAACCTTTCCAAAGAAATGGCATGAAAACAGAACCACATTGCTGCTAAAAGAGGGAAAAGATCCAAACGATGTGAGTAGCTATAGGCCCATTACCATCTCGGGCATTGTCGCGCGCACCTACTTTGGTATTATTAATAAGCAGCTATCAAATGTGGTAAAATTGACTACCAGACAAAAGGGATTCGTCCCCGAGTCTGGTATTTTTAACAATGTGCACCTCTTAAATGAAGTCATTAGTCAGGCAAAAAGCAGTCACAAAGGCCTGGTCGTAGTGCAATTAGATATTTCAAAGGCCTTTGACAGGATACCCCACCAGTCAATTGGACCTGCACTACGTAGAAAGGGGCTTCACGAGCATGTGGTGCGGCTCGTGGAAGAATCGTATAAAGGGGTGCACACTATTATTCACTGTGGTAACGAAAGTGCCACAATAAATCTAGCGCGAGGAGTGAAGCAAGGGGACCCACTATCCCCTTTACTTTATAATCTTGTTACCGAACCGCTCCTTCTCGCTCTAGAACAAATGTCGGGCTATACCTTGGCTGAAGGCAGCAGTCTCTCCTGCCTAGCGTTCGCGGATGATCTAATACTTCTAGCGGACAGTGCGCCACAGGCTAGGGGACTCTTGTTGGAAACAGAACAATATTTTAAATATCTGGAAATGGAAATTCAATCAACCAAATGTAAAGTCTTCGAAATTGTTCCAACAAGAGAAGCATGGTATATCCAGGATCCCGACATGTCGCTGTCTAGTGGTGAGCGGATTCCGTATACAGGGCCGGAATCCTTGATAAAATATCTAGGGGTCAGTATATCGCCATGGAGCGGTATAGAGATGGGTGAGGTTAGAGAAAGTATCAAAGACTGCCTTACGAGAGTTAAGCGACTGGCTCTCAAACCTCACCAAAAGGTCGAATTGCTCACTACGCACCTAGTCCCACATTATTTGTTCACGCTTGTCCTGGGCGTGGCACCCGCAACACTGTTAAGAGAGATCGATAGGGACCTACGTGTTGCGGTTAAAGAAATCCTGCATCTCCCTCTTAGTACTTGTGATGGGTTCATCTATGCCGGCAAGAGGGACGGAGGACTAGGTTTCCCAAAGTTAGAGAATTTAGTAGCCACGATAACTTTGGGACATGGATTAAAATTCATGAAGAGTGAAGACCCTGCTATTAAGGCCCTTATTGCCTCCACAAATTTAGAGAATAAGTTGCGAAGACTGTGCAACGCGCTTCGGTTGCCTTGGCCGGTTACATTCCCCGAAGTGAGGAGGCATAAGCGCAGATTGAAAAAGTTAGAAGTGGCTAAATGGGGGGAAAGCAAGACACAGGGGAGAGGGGTCCATGCTCACCTCGATGATCCGATTTCAAATGCTTTCATGTACGATCCTACTTTATTAAAGCCCGGCAGATATTGTAGTGCCCTTAAACTCAGAACAAATACAATGCCAACCAGAGTGGCACTACAAAGGATCAACCCCCAGGCGGATGCAACATGTCGACAATGCAGGTCGCTTCCTGAGACCTTAGGGCATGTAATTGGCCAATGTACGGCGACGAAGGAAGCGCGCATCCGCCGCCACGATGAAATAGTAAATATCATCGTGGACAAGTTGAGTAAAAACAGTGAGGTGACAATAGTCAAGGAGCCCCGACTCCAGACGGATTCAGTCCTCAAACCTGACATCCTAGTGAAAAAGGATGGAAGGGTCCTCGTGGTCGACGTTACCGTCCGCCATGAGGATGGGGATAGTATGATGTCTGGTAGGAGGGAGAAGTTTCAAAAATATAATAAAATTGTCACCCACTGCCAAGAGTTGCTTGGTGCAGAAAGTGGTGCGGTGGTACCGATAGTGGTAGGTACTCGGGGAGCACTGCCCAAGCAAACTCGGGAAGATCTCGAAAAAATTGGCATAACTGATCGTAAAACACTATTGACAATCTCCTTAACAGCACTTCGGTGCTCAATAGAGATCTTCCACCAATTTATTGATTATGCGTCCCCAGGAGTGGAACCTACTGGCCCAGGTCCTCCACTCCAACCCGACCGGCCCGGGTAAAGAAAGCAATGGGATGAAAATCTCCATGGTGCGTGCATGTGCATTTTTAACATAAACGACGATTAGGCACATTGAAAGATGTTGCTTTAATCCTGACGATTCGGCATGTTGAAAAACATTGCGGATCATTTTAACTTTTAATTATTTTGACTACAGCTGTGCTGTATTTTAACTATTTATGACCTAGTGTTCGGGGGCTTTTATTAATGTAGTTGGCCTTTTACACCACTACGCTTTAACTGTGATATACCCCCGGCACTATTTTAATTGTTTTTAACGTTGACGTGGTACAAGCGGCTTTTACTTTTTATCGAAGATTTTTACAAATCTTCACTGTGATATCTTCTGTGATACTACCGCTTGTACCCAACCATTGATTTTAACCTATTTATTTTAGCTATTTCGATAGCTATTTTAGACACGCACATGCACATCAAGTTAAACTGAGAATCGCGGTTGACTTGTGGATAGGGAGGGGTGCTCTGTGAGTACCTAACCACCATGTTTGAGAATTCATCCAAATCGCACCACGTCGAGTAAAGGCAAAAGCCCTGTGACACCGGAGGACACCTCCACGTGGTTTTCCCTGGAAACGGTCTCGATGCCAGGACCGGCCAAGTTCCAATGATGGTGTCACTTACCTTGGCAGAGAGTTAGTTTATTCATGTTCGTCCGATGGCATCGCCTCGGAGTCCTATGGGCGCAGATATTGGCGTGGGTTTTCTAATACTCTTTTCCCACTGCATAGCCCGGGCTCCAAACCCAACGTACCGCCGTAGCGGAAAGTGTGCCTCGCGCATAGCGAATAGCCAAATGCCTCGTCATCTAATTAGTGACGTGCATGAATGGATTAACGAGATTCTCTCTGTCCCTATCTACTCACACTCATCGTATGGCTGTCGTGCAGTACAGACGTGTGTAGATACAGCTCTATGGTGCATTGTTGCTATCGGCATAACCTATGTGCTATTGTTAAGTGGTGACTGTTATAATTATTGTTGTAGATAATTTATATATTAGTGAAATTGTATACTGTTTAAATTTTTCTTTGTGCTTTCCTGTTAATTATTTAGTGATTTAAAGAAACTTATGTGAAAATTAATTTGGACAAATGTCATACTGACAGCTGTCATCTGTTGGTAAGATTATTTAAGGATATTATAGCTATAGTTACACTATTTTTCTTGGAAAATTAAGTTACTGTGAATCATACTGTGTTTTCTGTGTACATCTTAACTAATAGTGTCAACTGACATTGAGTGGGGCCCTCGTATCACAACTGGCGACTGCGACCCTTTATCGTAACGTCACATCTATACTGTCTCGCGAAGACCATCAGCCCCCATATCATTGCTGTCTGGTTCGGACACTTATTCATTATCATTATTTGTGTTGTCATTGTTTTACAGTGTTTTTTGTAATATATCTTTGGGGCATAGCCTCTACAGTTAGGTATTAGATACTGATAGGTATAGTTTAGATTATATGGACATTGTTATCTAAGTGCATCACTGCGCATGGTGTTCTGCGCATACATCTGGCGCTGATAAACTCTTCTTAGAACTTGTAATCATCGATCCCGATAAATATTTTTGGGGCATCGCACCCGTTGGAGGTACAAATTAAGGTTAAAATACACTGCGATAATACTATCACGGACACAATATTGTGATTATCCATCCACATCATCGCGGTTTTCAATCATAGTTAACCCCGGGATTCACCATATCATCACTAGAACACCCAATCATCCAACGGTCAATATATTTTTGGGGCATCTCACCTAGCGGAAGAGCCATTTGGCCCCAAATTCAACAGTGGTAATATAGGAGTAGATAATTAAGTATATACACTGACACAGTTATCCACTCGCATCACTGCAGTCTTACGTTATACCAAGTTCCGAACAACGCTATCTTTTCGTCGGAACTCTCATTCATCCAACGCACAGTTTATTTTTGGGGCGCAGCCTCTACTAGAGGAACACCGCGACTTCGAAAATACTAGTTGTAAGGACTACAGTTTTTGTTACTGAAACATTATCGACGTACATCACCGCGATTTCACGTTCTATCATATGTTAAATACTACCAAACTAACACTGAAACTCCGGGTAATCATATACACATAATATTTTTGGGGCATCAACCCCGTCGGAAGAGCCACTAAGTGGCAAAGTTGTCAGTGGAGTAATATACCTTACTTCAATCAGATTTCATTATCGAACTACATCGTCCCATTCATACATTCCATTACACATTTTACAACAACATCTTACTGGAAATACTTTCGGTCATTGAATTAATCTTATATTTTTGGGGCGTAGCACCCACAGAAAGATCCGTACTTCTAGCGAGTATTCCCGTGTACTCCGTGATTCGGTACATGTAATAGTTCACATCTATTATTCAGTGTATGTATGTATGACTTGGCCGCTTGTAGCAATGAACAATTATCTGTGGTTGTGTGTATAATCTATAATACATAGTAAGATCTACTATAGTACGTACAGTTTTAGTTTATTAATGCATGTACGTTATAGTCCGCTCACCTTAAGTTTACTACTGTGTGTGTAGTATAGTGCGCCCAGTATTAGTTTATTGTGTGCTGTGCTTACTGTATAGTGCGTTCAGCAGTGTATCGCTGTACATAACTATAGTATATAGTTTTAGTTATTTATTGTGAAAGACCGTAATAGTTTCTAGTGTATATATATAGGATAGGCTTATTATATAGTGCATGTGAATTTGACCGACATGGCTACGCCCAGGAGGAGGCGTAAACTGCCCAGTGAGGAAAGCGATGTGGATTCGGTTGAAATGAGTGGTGATGAGGGTTCGGTGGGACTTATTGAGGATGTCGATTGTAATTCGAAGACGAGAATCAAAAAGATAAAGGAGATAGGAGGAAGGTTGCGGAAATTCATCTTAACCGACACCAATAAGATACAGAAGGTAGCGGGAGATTATATTCTTCAATGCTTCGCGGAGGTAGAGCAGATTTTTAACGAAGTTCTCTGTGAGAAGGCCGCGGATTCTGGTCGTCTTCAGGGTCGTCTCGAAATGCTGAAAGAGACGAATGAGCGCCTCATGGATAAAATCGGACGGGGTACTGGGTCACTAGAAGAAGATATTTTCAATGCAACGCGTGTTAGTAGAGAGCAACCAGAGGCTACGGTTCCGCGTATAGGTGCACCAACTCAGAAGGAACAAAACTTTCCCGAACTGCCGAAAAGATCTTATGCTTTGGTGGTAAAACCTATAGACGACCGGACTGATAAAACCCAAATTAAGGAACGTTTGATGAAGGAAGTAAGCAAGGAGATAGCCGACATTAGAGTACAGGCTGTCAGAGAGTCGAGGGCTGGGGTTGTGGTTCAAACTGTTTCAGAAAGAGAAAGACAGAGACTCCAAACTTATGACTTCACCAGTAAAGGTCTTAAAGTGGAACTTCCCAAAAGGAATGACCCCCGACTGATCGTTTTTAGGGTCCCCAATGATATTTCCAATGAGGAATTAATGATGGATTTTTACCGGAAAAACCTAGAAGGAGTGTTGACTAAAGAGGAAGCACAACAGAAGATTAAGTTGATTACACGGCTGAGCAGAGATAAGACGTATGGTAACGTAATTATTGAGTTACCAGCGCATATTAGAGACAGACTTGTTATGACGGAAAGAGTATACCTGGGTTGGGGGTCCTACTACGTAAGAGAAGATCAAAATGTAGGAAGATGTCTGAAGTGTTACTGTTATGATCATTTCACATCGGACTGCAAAAAAGAAAAATTATGTAGGAAATGTGGACAGCCGGGACATTTAGTAGCAGAATGTAAAAACAGTGAATGTTGTATAGTTTGTAAGTCTAAGGGGCTGGACCATAAACACAGTGTGTACGATAGGCAGTGTCCCGAGTTCTTAAAGGCGTGGGAGAGGTTCCGTTCCAGATTCCAATAATGGCTACCATTCAACTTAATTGTCAACGATCGTATATGGTCATGACAGAACTGGGCTGCACAATGAGAGAGAGGGGTATTAGGTTTGCCTTAGTCCAAGAACCATATATCGGGAATGGGAGGGTTCTGGGCCTTCCTGCAGACATGCGTGTGATTGTGCATCCAACAGTTGGTGCAAAAGCAGCTATCATCGTTAACTGCAAGAACTCCGAGATAATGGCAATTACGGACTGCATAAATGAACATGGAGTCAGTGTCTGGATAAGAGATGGTTCTCGCGAATTTTGCATGGTGTCGCTTTATTGTCAATATGGCGGTGATATCACGGAACATATGGTATTCCTTGACAGAGTTATTGATCGTGTGGGAAGGATACCGCTTCTCATAGGAATGGACGCGAATGCTTGTTCTGGTCTATGGCACAGTAAAAATCTAGGTGCATCTAGGGAAAGAGACACCAGAGGTGACCAGCTTTCCGAATGGATTCAGGAGAAAGGGTTATATGTACTAAACGAACCATCGGAATATTACACATTCAGTGGTCCTCGCGGTGTTAGTGACATTGACGTAACACTGTGTAATCAAGCGTTCTATAGGCAAGATCTGAAATGGAAGGTTACTCCAGAAATTTGCAATAGCGATCACAATGCTATCATGATTGAGTTCAACATGGAGCATATCCCTCTAGCGAACTCCACGAGACCCTTAGTTAACGCTGGTAAGATTGTGGAATTTGAAGGTGTCTTTGCGGCGCTCTTTCTATCTCTTGACTATGGGGATTGGTGTCGGCAGCCTATTGATAGGAAAATCGAACACCTGTACAAGAGCCTTCGTGATGCGGCTGCGGTCATTGGTGCGGATGATGTAGGACCTCACCCTCGAAAAGTCAAATGGTGGAACCAGGACCTTACTCTCCTTAGGAACAGAGTCCGTCGCACTCGTAAGTACACTCAACGGCTGAGGAAAGAACTTAGTTTGGGTAGAATCCCGGAAGAAACATACACACGAACCAGTCAGGAATACGCTATTCTTAAAGCGGAGTACAGAAGTAAATTACGTAAGGCGAAGGAGGACAACTGGCGGGAATTTGTCAGGGTGGCTGGAAACGAAGATCCGTGGGGGGCTGTCTATCGGGTATGCAGGGGCACGCGTATCAACGATGTAGCTTCGATCAGAACTGAAAATGGGTACACAAATTCATGGGAGGAGAGCATGACGGTACTACTTAATAAATTCTTTCCCCCTACTGGACAACCCATCGTGAGGGCTCCCATCACCATTACCCAGGAGGAATTTGAATACGAGGAGATCGATCAGGCGATACTGCGATCCAAGCGTAAGAAGTCCACGGGCCTTGATGGCGTCAACACGGAGATATTGCGGATTGTTTGGAGAGTAGCCCCGGCCCATTTTAAGGATTTATTGGATAAATGTCTCCAACTAGGAGTATTTCCCAAGATCTGGAAAGAAGCAAGACTTGTTCCACTTCTTAAGTCGCCGAATAAGGATCGTTCGTCACCGAGTTCATATAGACCAATATGTCTGATTTCATCCTTTGGTAAGATCTTGGAAAGGCTCATGACCCAACGTTTGGCTGACATCACCAAGGAATCGATGAATAATAGCCAGCACGGTTTCACTCAGGGCAAATCGACTGAAACCGCATGGACTGAGGTGAAACGTTTTGTTAAAAATAGCGAGCAAAAGTACGTCCTTGGTGTTTTCGTTGATTTTAAGGGCGCCTTCGACCATCTGGAGTGGAACGCCATTCTTGAAAAAGTAGCCAATTCTGG
This sequence comes from Brachynemurus nebulosus, assembly GCA_035578155.1. Classification (NCBI taxonomy): domain Eukaryota; kingdom Metazoa; phylum Arthropoda; class Insecta; order Neuroptera; family Myrmeleontidae; genus Brachynemurus; species Brachynemurus nebulosus. The sequence continues at coordinate 5,142,069 of JAPWDM010000016.1, forward strand.
ATGCCGCGAATTTGGACTTTGGAGCGACTACTTCAAAGATAGAAGAGTGTGTGCCGTAGGAAGGACTCAAAGAATTTGGAAGGAAGTTCACAGAGGCTGTCCGCAGGGTTCGCACTGCGGCCCATTTATTTGGAATTTCTTAATGGACAACCTTTTAAACGAGCTAGAGAACACCGGCACTATGGTGGTCGCCTATGCCGACGATCTCCTAATACTGATCGAAGGGAATAACAGACAGACCCTGGAGAATGTGTCGACCGAAAAACTTTCTCTAATACATAATTGGGGGGAGAGTGTGGGGGTTGATATTTCAGGTGACAAAACGGTCGTTATGCTCCTGAAAGGAAAACTGTCTCCAAACCGGCGTCCTAGTGTCAACCTCAACCAACGTCCGGTTCGGTACGTGTGCAGTACGAAATATCTTGGTTTAAC
>JAPWDM010000016.1:5165000-5178004 GCA_035578155.1 Brachynemurus nebulosus
TCTATTGACAACAACACATGGTGTTCCATAACTGGTCACCCATGAAAGTACTTACCATGCCCGATGTTGCTTAACTTCGGTGATCGAACGAGAACCGGTGTTTTCAACATGGTATGATCGTTGTCTGATTGTGGATACGATATTTGTAAAAATATATAGTTTTACTAGTAATACCAGTAATAATAATGTCTAATTCTAAGTTGATTTATTAATAAATATATTTTATTACTACACTGAAAGGTTTTTTTTTTTTTTTTTTATTTTACAGCTATATTTAGATATACTTTCCACGTTAAATTTGTCCCATTTAGTAATGATAAGATATATTTTATTGATAATGTATAAAACTAATTTAATTTATTAATAAATATACTTTATTACTGTACTTAAAAGCTTTTGTTTTATTTCATAGTTACCTCTAAATATACTTTCGACATCCAATCTATCCTATTAATTATCCATCTTTAATTCTATTAATTATTCTAAAATTTTTGTTTGTAATATGTTTTTATATTTATATTTATTGTTGCTCAAATTACCTCTTACAAATTTCATTGCCCAAATAACCCCGCTCTACCCTACTTTAAACAATCTGTACTGTATTAAGTATGTTTTAAACAATTTATTAAATAATGAACATATAATTTTTAAAAATGCAACAAGAGATAATTTATCAATAATTTGGCGTTGAATATTAAAGTTAAAATGGACAGACGAATTAATGGGTCGATTCGTATCGGTGTAAGCCAAAGGCGCTTGCACTCATTTTGAATCAATTTGCACTTGTTTTGATATATACATAGGCGTATACGCTGTTTACATCGGTATACAGCGTATACGGTATACGATATATACCGAACGCTAATACTTGACCCTTCTCTCTAGAACATGGAAAGTGAGACAGGAATATACAAAAATGTCAAAAGCAAGCCAAATGTGATTCAAAACAAATGCAAATTGATTCAAAATGAGTGCAAGCGGCTTTGGCTTACACCGATACGAATCGGCCCAACGTTAAGCTACTGTTTAATTCATGTTAAGCTAATGTTTTTGCGCGATTTATAAATGCACATTGCACATACTCAAAAAGTCGAAAAGTCATCGTGTGAGAGTCGATTCCAGGTCGACTTGACGTGACTGAAATCGATTCTAAAAAGTCGATTATTTTTAGTAAATAATCGACTTTCGACTAAAGTCGGAGTCGACTTTACCATCCCTACTGTAGATTTGGACGATGAAAGTAAATATTAACTCGATATAAATACGATGATTGATAACAAAGAATCTTTATTACATACTCAACATGAATTATATTCAATCGCTAAATCTGCCCATATAAAAACAAAAAATAAATACGTATATCATTGTTTAATTAAACTTAATTATTACGATAAATGTACTTATCCTGATTTCTTTTACACATTGCAAGATTTAAAATTTCAATTAATAAAAGATAAAATTGACGAAATAGCAATTGTCAATCCTGCAGATGATTATAATAAATTTCAAACGAATAAAATCAAAGAAATTATTGATGTTGTTTTTCATAAAACAAACATTAAAATTACTTTATTCCTGAGTAAAATAATAGAACCAACTGTGGATCAAATTCCAATAATATTAAAAGAAAATCATGATTCACCCATATCTGGTCATTCCGGATATCATCGTACATTAAAACGTATACAATCTAAATAAAAATGGAAAAGTATGCAATCAGACATACGAAAATATATAAAAGCATGTCACTCATGTCAGCTGAATAAAACTTTAGGCGTTAATTACAAGTTTCCTATGGAAATTACCTCAACTGCCGATCAACCATTTGAAAAGCTTGCAATTGATATAGTGGGACCTTTACCCTTAACCGAAAACGGTCATAAATTCATAATGACCTTGCAAGATGACTTAACTAAATTTTCCTATGCTATACCCTTAGAAAATCACGAGTCAAAAACTATAGCTGATGAATTAATTAAATTTATAACTCTTTTCGGAATTCCAAAGCAAATTTTGGCAGACCAAGGAAATGATTTTATGTCTAATGTAATAAAAGATTAACAAAAATTTTTCAAATAAAACATTTAATTTCTACCACGTATCATCCGCAAACAAATGGCGCGTTAGAAAGAAGCCATTCAACATTAAAAGATTTCTTAAAGTATTATATAAATGAAAATCAGACGAACTGGCATGAATACATACCTTTGGCCATGTTCAATTATAATACAAGTGTACATTCTACTACAAAATTCACTCCATATGAGTTGCTATTCGGTTATAAAGCCATACTACCTAGTTCAATTAAAACTGAACCAGAATTTAAATACACTTACGATTCATATTACGATCAATTAAAATATAAATTAAATAAATCTTATTAAATTGCTAAAATCAATATTCAATCTGGTAAAATTAAATCCAAAACATATTATGATAATTAAATAAAAAATCCCTCATACAAAATCAATGATATGGTTTACTTAAAAAATGAATCTAATAAAATAGGGTTATCTAAAAAAATTATTACCAAATTACAGAGGCCCATATAAAATCATAAAATTAGATAAATCTAAAAATGCCACCATTAAAATAAAAAATAAATTCGTAAAAGTGCATCTTAATAGGCTAAAACCAGCGTATTTCTTTTCAGATCAATCGGACAAACAATAACGACTGGTGCAGTCCCTAATTACGTTATTGAACCAATCAAAAATGGCACTGGATTATTTTATGAAGGCTTAGGTCATGTAAAATTTTACTCTGAAACTTGGCAAATCCTATCTTACCTAAATATTTCGTTTTACCATCAAAAACTAGATTTTGTTAATAAACAATTTGAAAAAACTTACAAATTATGTAATTCTAAACAAAATCTCTTTTCTGATTTAAAAATAATTGACACTTCTTTTGGATTTAAAAATATTTATTCAAATTACGAACAAACCTTAGAATTTTTGAAATTACAAATTCCCGTACTTTATCAAAAGAAACAATCTCTTATGCATTTAATGGGACATAAACGCACGAAGCGTGGTTTTGTTTAATGGCTTGGGCTATGCTTGGAAATGGTTATCAGGATCCTTAGATTCTGGTGACGCTGCTTATTATGATAAAGTAATCGAAGAAGCTGCTTTAAATGATAAAAATATACAAATTTTGATAAAGGATCAAATTCAAATTATTAAAACTACTATCTCTAATTTTAATAATACAATTAGTTATCTTAAAATAAACGAAAATGCTTTAAATGAAAATATTAAAATTTTTAATGATTTCATAAATAAAAGTATTGTCAATGACAAATAACATTGCTAATGTAATTGTAACACATATAAGTTCACTAACATATCTAGTTACAGAATCAACTCCAATAACTCCAATTCATAACTCCAATTCATCTAGTACAATTGCTTAGAGATAACGTACGATTACTAACAAACGGACTTGAGTTTCCATTTACCTTGACAGACGAAAATTCTTATAAACTGATGGAAATCTCCAAATTAGCTGTTTACTACAACAATCATAAACTTGTTTTTATAATACAAATACCATTAACAAATGCATTATTATTCAATTTATATAAGTTAATTCCCTTACCTATCCCTCATTCAAACCCTCATACTTTTGAATATATTCAACCGAACCATAACCTGTTAGCGGTTTCGAGTAATAAAATGATGTACACTCAGTTGGACGATTTGGAAAATTGTAATAAGCTGACTGAAACAGAACTAATATGCGCAAACTACGTGCTATATTCGACGACAGAAAATCATGTATGCGAAGTAACAATACTTACCTCCGTCATCAAGAAAATACCACCTACTTGTAATACAAAATTATTTGTGGGAAAAATGGACATCTGGCATAAATTAAAATACAATCAATGGATTTACATTCTTTCGCAACCCGAACGTCTTACCATTACGTGTGCAAACGACGAAATCGTGGATCACATCATAGAACGTACTGGTATCTTAACTCTAATTGAAAACTGTAAAGCGTATTCTAGGACAGCGCAAATAGTATCGTCTACCAAAATTTCCACTACTTACCAAAACATAATACCTTCATTAAACATAGTCGACGACGACTGCTGCGATTCATCGATAATCAATGAAACTTTACAAGTAATTAAACTATCTCCAATTCATCTTACAAATATTAAATTAGACGAACTAAAATATGCATCGCATAAACTGGATAATTTCAATGAAGAAATCAATCGTTTATTAAATCAACCTCATTTGTATCGCCATGCTAATTGGTATTCCATTATAATATCAGTTGTTTCAAGCATCATTATAATCTTCGTTTTGTGGAAAATCTGCAAATTCATTGGTATTCGATCTTATTTCGAAGAATTTTCTGTGGAACAGAAACTAGACCTGGATGTCTTGTAACAGTATCTAATCAATGTAATACGCGTACACATACTACCAATTCACCTCATCACATTCAAATGTCTACAATCATTGGAGATGACGACATACATCATCCCGCATCTGATTTAGTGATTCGGAACCCATCGAGGCGATCCAATTCAAGGGTTCAACATCGTTTTGCTGACGATTGAGTCCCCGACATCAATCCTCAGTCTAAGGGGGGTCGTGTTATGTACAGACTTAGCTTGGTGTAAAAGTGCTATTTTCTAAACTTTATATTTTATTGAGCTTATTATATTATTAATATTTGTTCATTTCATTTATTTTAGAAATCGTCTGACATATAAAACAATATTACATTTACAATCATATCATTCATTCATAGTTGCAAACATATCGTCTGACACTTATCTATGTTCTTATTTTTAATTATCATGTACGAGATTAATTGTACGTATGATTTTGCTGACATATCAAGGTGTTACCTATCAAGTATGTAGAGAGTGGCTACCTAATAATATAAAAAATATCAGATGCTGCTAAAAAACGTTCTGAAGGGGTGAAACATCCCCTCAAAGTTGGAACTCAAAAACAAAAAAAAAAAAATATCAATATTTTTTGCATCTACAAATTTTTAGGGGTTGAAACCACCCCTTCATATGGGTACTTAAAAATTTATAAATTGATGATATTTTCTTTATATATACTATATAGGGCTCTAGTAATAAATATAACATTATTTTTTGCATCCACAAATTTTCAAGGGTTGAAACCACCCCTTCAATTGCGTACCTAAAAAAATTAAAAATTGTCAATATTTTGTTTTTACACATTATACGAAATTCTAATAATAAATATAACATAATTTTTTGCCTCCACACATTTTTAAGGGGTGAAAACAACCCTTCAAGTGTGTGCTTAGAAAATTTAAAATTGACGAAATTTTATTTATATATAGGTACTATAAAAAATTTTGTCAGTTTTGAAATTTCTAGTAAACTTAGAGGGGGTGTTTCACCCCCTAGAACTGTGTGAAAGAATATATTTATAATATATTTATCGTTAGGTCTCTATGTAATATATGTAAACACAATATCGCCAGTTTTCAAATTTTTAGTTACGCACTTGAACGGGTGGTTTGAAAATTTGTGGACGCAAAAAATAATGTTATATTTATTACTAGGGCTTTGTATAGTATATGTAAATAAAATATCAAATATTTATAAATTTTCAAGTACACATATGAAGGGGTAGTTTCATTCCCTAAAAATTTATAGATGCAAAAAATAATGTTATATTTATTACTAGAACTCTATATAGTATATATAAACAAAATATCATCAATTTATACATTTTTAAGTACACAGTTGAGGGGTGGTTTCAACCCTTAAAAATGTATAAATGCAAAAAATAATGTTATATTTGTTACTAGAACTGTTTAGGGTACCTATAAACAAAATTTCATCGATTTTTAAATTTTTGAGTTCCAAATTTGAGGGGATGTTTCACCCCTTAAAAACGTTTTTTAGCAGCAACTGATATTTTTTATGTTATTAGATAGCCACTCTCTACATACTGACAAAGTATCAGATTTTTTTGAATTTTCGACTTCTTGCCCTTTCCTTGTGAGCTCACCGAATTTAACAAATTATAAACAAACTCATCCTAACCTAATATAAAACAACCTAACATAACCAAACCCAACCTAAACTAGTCGACCTCAATAAATTATAAACAAACCCAACCTAACCTAACCAAAACTAGCTAAAACTAACCGAACTCAACAAATTATAAATAAACCCAACCTAACAAAACCAAACCCAACCAGATAAAACTTAACTGGTCAGACTCAAACTAAACTAACTGAACTCAATAAATTATATATATAAGTCTAACCAAACCCAACTTGAATTAACCGAAATCAACAAATTATAAACAAACCCAACCTAACCTAACCAAACCAAACGTAAACTAATCGAACTCAACAAATTGGAAACAAATCCGACCTAACCTAACCAAAACCAGCGTAAACTAACCGAATTCAGCAAATTATAAACAAACCCAACTTAACGTAACCAAATACAACTTAACAGATTAACCTAACCAGACAACACCTAAACTAATCAAATTCAACGAAAGGTAACCAAATCCAACACAACCCAACCAAATAGTATACCCTTAATTGTGTAAAGAGTTGCCCTTGAGACTTGAGACTACATAAAGACTAGATAAAATTATAGAATGTGTCGTTCAAAATAAGCATTTAACTAACCGTGAATTGTGGGCCTATTGTTATTCTTATATGCCGGGGTCAACCTCCTTTTTCAGCAAAGAGCATCTTCGCCGCAAATTATTTCTTCTTCGAAGCTACGAAAATTCGAGAACCCCGCCCGACCGACTGAGCCGGCAAATAAAAAGTTTGGGCATTCTTAAAATAATTTATTAATACCGCATTACCGCAATAGCTAAATACCTTTTTTTTGTTACAGTGAAGTTAATCCGTTAAGATATCCGTTTTCGGACCCAGAGAACCCGATCTGAAAAAAGTCTGATATATATATATATATATATATATATATATATATATATATATATATATATAGATATATATATATATATATATATGTATATATATATATATATATATGTATATATATATATATATATATATATATATATATATATATATATATATATATATATATATATATATATACGGGGTGTCAGAGAAATAAGTCAGGTCCTTTTGACGGGTGACTCCTGGTACCCTGTAGACACTAAAACCGCAGGAATTTTTTCGGAATTAACAGTCGCGTCACCCCCCAAAGGATAAGAGTAATTTCCTTTACACCCTGTATATAATATATATACACACATACATATATATATATGTATGTATGTGTGTATATATTATATACAGGGTGTAAAGGAAATAATTCTTATCCTCTTGAGAGGCGACTGTTAATTCCGAAAAAATTCCTGCGGTTTTAGGGTCTACAGGGTGCTATGAGTCACCCAGCAAAAGGACCTCACTTATTTGTCTGACATCCTGTATATATATACAATTAGGGCATTAAAAAGTACGTGGCGCGCGTTACTAACAAAATAAGTAAGCGTGTGAAGTAGTTTTAATTATTCTTCTTTTATTAAATAAATTAACAATACATTTTATATATTTTTATTCTGGACCGACAATTTCTCTAATACATTTTTTAATAATAATAATTGACTAACTATCAATAACAACCAATAACAAAAACGTTGTTTTTTATTCAATGATATACATATTAAAATTATATATTATAATTATAAAATAGTTACAATGGTTACAAAATTAATCTAATATAAATTTACTTACATATTATATTTCAACACACCTCCTTAAATTTATATTAGATTTAACATCTCTCTAAATTTCTCAAATTTGTTTCGACCCAATGATTTAGTTAAGATATCTGCTTAATTTTCATTTGAATCAACTTTTATTATATCAATTATCCCTTTTATATAATTTTCATTTACAAAATGATAGTGTGTCTCAATATATTTAGAGTTTCTAGTAAAATTACCAAATTTAGCGATAGTTATAGCACCTATATTATCTTCATAGATTTTTATTGGTTCTTTTAGTTCAATTTTAAAGTCAGTTAAAATGTTTTTAATTACTTTTAGTTCACTGACACACTCTGATAAAGCAACATATTCAGCTTCTGTTGATGATTTTGTTACGCTTGTTTGTTTCTTTGGTTTCCAAAAAATTACATTACCTGACACCAAAAAAAAAATTAAAAAAAAAAAAATAGAATTAAAAAGAGAGATACATGTAATATGATTTTAATTTTGAGTATTGGTTAATGAAGTTAATTAATTAAATCTAATGAAGGTGTTAATGAAATCTAAATTAAGTTAATGCAAACTTAAGTGACGGTGTCATTAAATAAAATTAAAATTATAAAGAAATTTGAATTGAATTAAATTAAGGGGAACCGGCTCCTCTACTATGAGAAGACGCGGCTCCTGGACTAGGGACTATTCCCCAAAATCAACTGCTGGGCCCAAATTCTAAGAAATGAACAAGATTATTTTTCTGTAAATATGGTATGTAGGAAATCGTAAATAATAATTTTAGAAATTAAGTTTAAAACTAACTTTATTTAATATTAAATAAGTTTTTGTTGTTTAAATAATTTACACGAAGCTAACAAGTAATGGCACATGTTTTTTTTTTGTTATGTTGCTAGGGCAATTGCGGAGTATATTTCTTGATCTGATTTACGTGTGCGCCGATGGAATTCTTCTCCTGTTGATCGTATAAAATCACAGATGTTGGAGATGAAAAATGAACCAACAAATACGGGCCCTGCCACCTCTGTTGGAAGCTGCTGTCTTGGTCAAACGGCTGTTGTTGTTGTTGACGTTTGTACAATACTGGCTGGCTAAATTGTGATATTGATGGTCTAGAACTAGATGCTTGTTGGTACGAAGATTTAGCTTTTGATAAGGCTAGCGCAATTTCATCGTCGGAAGGCGGTGTTGATTGTAGCAATATGTGCTGAATTCCTAGGGCATTGTCCAAGGTGGTTGTAAGCGGACGTTTTAAAAAGACTTCTGCTGGTGAACAATTAATTGCGGATTGGTACGAACGGTTACAATGAAACACGACTGACGGCAAAACTTCCGACCAATCTTTATGCCTCAGCGAATTATGTAATAGAAGGGCTGTTAAGTTGGTTTTAACAGTTTGTATAGCCCTCTCCGCTGCATTGGAACGAGGCGAATACGGAGTCGTGAAAATAGGCTTAACCGCATGTTGGAACAGAAAATCTTGATAGAGATTCGACTTAAAGGCCGGACCATTGTCGCTCACAATTAGAGATGGAAATCCATACGTGAAGAATATTGACTTCAGCAATGCCACGGTAGTTTCAGCAGTTGCTCGACGCGTCGGAAGCGCTATCAGCCATTTTGAGTACGCATCAATGACCAAAAATATATATCTGTATTTTTTTGATGAGGATATAATTAATGGACCAGCGTAATCCACGTGGAGCCGCGACCAAACAGCTTCGGGTGGTATGGACTGCATTTGTAGCTCATTTGACACATTGGCTGGTTTCACCACGGCGCATGTTTGACAGTTCTGAATATATTCCTTACAACGCTTGAAGAGTTGCGGATGCGTAAATCGTCGCGCAATTGCCCTGTAACATTTTGTTAAACCATGATGAGATATTGAATGAAAATATTCAATTACAAAATCCAACATAGAAGATGGAAGTACGATACGTTTAAGCCTACGCCTGCCTACGAGCTTACACAAGAGACCGTTGGATAGTGTAAAGTTATTACATTTAATACCCGACTCAAGGTCAGATAAAATGAGTTTACACTCATCATCTAGTCGCTGTGTAATAGACACGTAACCATCAGGGGTATGCATAAGCTGAAACAGCACTTCTGTTGGATCCTGCAACTGAGGATTTGAATCTTGATTTTGATCATCATGATCATTATGTGAAAATAATCTACTTAAGGTATCTGCTATTACATTATCTTTACCTTTTACGGATCTTAATTCAAAATCGAATCCAGAAAGAAGGAGTAGCCACCTTGAAAGTTTTGAAAATTTACGTGGGGTATTTGCAAGCCAATTAACGGCTGCACAATCACATTCGATAATAAAATGCCTGCCAACAAGATAATCCTTAAAATGGAGTACCGAGTTGACAACAGCTAAAAGCTCAAGTTCATAAGAATTATATCTAACCTGTGCCCCTTGTAATTTTCGTGAAAAATATTCAATGGGGAATAATCCCTTTGGTAACTGATTTTGCAGAATGCCGGCGATGCTGTTTGCACTAGCATCGCAGGTTAAGACTAACGGATAATTAAAATTTGGAAATTTCAATATAGGTGGTGTACTAAGTGCTTCCTTCAAGATACGAATTGCTGTGGTATGCTCGTCACGTATTTGAAATTTAATATTTTTCTTTTTTAAGGAATTTAAAGGTGCTACGATTTGTGCGTAATTTGGTATAAATTTTGCATAAAAAGCGCACATGCCAACGAATTTCTGAAGCTCCTTTAAATTTCTTAGGATTGGCAAATTTTTAATTGCCTCTACACGATCTTCTAACGGTAAACGGCCAGAAGCAGACACAGAATGACCCAAAATTTTAAGACGTGCTTTACAAAACTGCACCTTGTCTGGATTTATAGTAAGATTTAATTTTCTAAATCTAGAAAGTAATAGTTCAATGTGTTTCAGATGAGATTCGACATCTGGGCTATGGATAATTAAGTCGTCGTAATAAATTAAAAGAAATTCCCTACGAAAATCGGCGAGCTCAGTCATCAAGTACCTGAAGAGCGCTTGCGCTGAGTTACAAAGACCGAAGGGTACGACATTGAAATGAAAATGACCAAATGTCGTAATGATAGCAGTATATTTCTTTGATTCTTCCGCTAAGGGAATTTGATAAAAAGATTGAGATAAATCAACGACACTAAAAATTTTGGAATTACCCATTTGAATAAATATCGAATTCATCGAAACAGCGGTTAAGGGATCGTATGTCAAATAAGAATTGATAAATCTGTAGTCTGCAACGAGACGAAGACCGTTAGTCTTCTTTACGAAAAATACGGGACTAGCATACTGAGATTGGGACCGTGAAATGATACCCAATTTGAGTAGTTCCTGAAGATGTTGCTCCAATAGCAAGGTACGCTCTGGCGATAGAGAATAGGACTTTTTTGCTATTACAACATTTTGTTTAAGATGTAAATGATATTCGAAATTTTTTGCACGACCCGGTATCTTGGATAAAACTTTTTTATATTTCTTAACTATATTATTTAATCGGGTCTGTTGTGTAGTATTCAGAACTGAAGTACCGTCCAACATTACACTGATACGATTCGACATTTCATTGGGAATAGATATAAAATCTATAACCAAACCTTTGTTGTGTGAAAATGTAATATTTTTATTATAAAAATTAATAATTATGCGACAAAAGGTTAAAGCTAGTGAACCCAATAAAACATCGAACGGCAAATCATTACAAATGTAGAATGTTTGATTCCAAGATAATGTGGAGATTTTGAAATGTAAATTTACAGCTTTCCGGAAGAAAATTTTATTACTTCCGGGTACAGAAGCTGGTATTTCAGTTCTAAAATACTTTAACTTAGGGTTAATTTTAACTAATTTTTCAAAAAATTTCGAAGAAATGGCGCTCAAAGTCGAACCAGAGTCGAGGAGAGCGACACCTCCAGTACCATAAATGTTTATGTTAATGACAGGTAAAGTATATTTAAAGCTAAAGCAGTTTGGGTAATTTACCGAAAATTTTGATTTGAAACCTTTGAAATAGATAGGTCGGTATTCTGATTGTCATTTTCCATAAATGGATTTGACGACGGACGACTGTTACTTAAAGTTGCAAGTGTATTGTTATTAGAATTTCTTTTGCGCAAACAATTATCTATTGTATGCCCAGTACGCTTACAATAGCGGCACAAAGGTTTACGCTGACCACTAGCAGACGGACTAGCAGTATTTGTTACAGATGTTTTAGCATCTGTATTTACTGGAGGTGTGGGACTGACTGACTGAGTTGGTTTTATTGAATTTTGTTCAACTTTATGTTGATAGAGACGAGTTCGGGAAATTATCTCCTGAACTCGAGAAATTTCTTTATCTAATTCAGAAAAATTCTGTGGGACATTCGCAAATTTTACCAATTCAAATGTGGTAAAATTTATGTGCGCATAAATTAAATTTATTACTGTCGTTTCCGGCCAAAATGGTTCTAAAATAGTGACAAATTTTCTTATCGAGGTAGCAAAATTGAAAAAAGATTCGTTTTGACCTTGTTTTCGAAGGACAAAACGATCTACTAATAATTGACGTTGCGGAGGAGAAATTAATGAAATGAGGTGTTGGTTGACGGACGGCCATGACATTTGAGAGGACACAAACTGTGACCATAAACTCCTCGTAGAAGGCGATACTTTTGAAGTTAAAAAAGTTAGAAAAATTTTGGGATCAAATAAATTGAGTACTATTACCTCGTTAATTGCTGCAATGAAATTAATGATTGACTCAGGAAACTGCACATTTAAAGTTGGAATGTCCTTGGTGAAGTCCTCGAACCTCAGTGACGGTTGAACAGGCTCCTCTACTATGAGAAGACACGGCACTAGGGACTATTCCCCAAAATCAACTGCTGGGCCTAAATTCTAAGAAATGAACAAGATTATTTTTCTGTAAATATGGTATGTAGGAAATCGTAAATAATAATTATAGAAATTAAGTTTAAAACTAACTTTATTTAATATTAAATAAGTTTTTGTTGTTTAAATAATTTACACAAAGCTAACAAGTAATGGCACATGTTTTTTTTTTTAACAGCATTTTAAAATGGCTGAAAGAAATATGAACTTATATTGAAACGCGCCAATGGTAAGAATTTTGCATAATATTTCAAAATTTAAAAAGTGCTAACAAGATATTTAAAAATATTCAAAATGGCGAATAAGTTACATAATAATTTATTTTTAAGGAGAAATTTTATATTAAGAATAAATAAATTTTGTTACTAATAA
>JAPWDM010000016.1:5181004-5196004 GCA_035578155.1 Brachynemurus nebulosus
AAAATGACCTATTTGTTAATATCTTAATATGTAGATTAATGTTATTTAACAATAAGTGTTACCAATTTAACCTATTAACTAGTATTTTATGTAGGTTAATGTTAATTAACGATAAGTGTTACCAATTTAACCTATTAACTAACTTTACCTATTATTATATGATAGATCTTAGGTTGGGTTTGATTAGTTTGAATTTGTTTATAATTTATTGGATATTGAATATTGAATTCCGAAGCAGCGTACACAAACTAATTAATTACATTAGTCAATTACTTATAGATGATAAAAAAAAAAGGAAATCTATTGACAACAACACATGGTGTTCCATAACTGGTCACCCATGAAAGTACTTACCATGCCCGATGTTGCTTAACTTCGGTGATCGAACGAGAACCGGTGTTTTCAACATGGTATGATCGTTGTCTGATTGTGGATACGATATTTGTAAAAATATATAGTTTTACTAGTAATACCAGTAATAATAATGTCTAATTCTAAGTTGATTTATTAATAAATATATTTTATTACTACACTGAAAGGTTTTTTTTTTTTTTTTTAATTTTACAGCTATATTTAGATATACTTTCCACGTTAAATTTGTCCCATTTAGTAATGATAAGATATATTTTATTGATAATGTATAAAACTAATTTAATTTATTAATAAATATACTTTATTACTGTACTTAAAAGCTTTTGTTTTATTTCATAGTTACCTCTAAATATACTTTCGACATCCAATCTATCCTATTAATTATCCATCTTTAATTCTATTAATTATTCTAAAATTTTTGTTTGTAATATGTTTTTATATTTATATTTATTGTTGCTCAAATTACCTCTTACAAATTTCATTGCCCAAATAACCCCGCTCTACCCTTAATAGTAACAATTGTTTAATACCAATAATCTTAAATTTAAAGAAAAATTACATCCATCTAGTTTAGTAAATAAAAATTGGGTTTCAAGGGTAGACAGGGGTTATTTGGACAATAAAATTTCTAAGAGGTAATTTGAGCCACTCTTTTCCAATTAACCACTTTACAGAAGTAAGTTGAACATCCAAAAATTACACCACACAAAAGATATGACCAAATTACCACACTTAAATAAGTCACTTTTATCCAATTAACCAATTACAGAGGTAAGTTAAACATGCAGAAATTACCCCACACAAATGATATGACCAAATTACCACACTTAAATAAGTCACTCTTATCCAATTAACCACATACAGAGAGAGGTAAGTTGAACATGCAAAAATTATCCAATACAAAAATTATGACAAAATTACAACACTTAAATAAGTCGTTCATATCCAATTCACCATATTAAAGAAACAACAGATAGGGTAGACAGGGGTTATTTGGACAATAAAATTTCTAAGAGGTAATTTGAGCCACTCTTTTCCAATTAACCACTTTACAGAAGTAAGTTGAACATCCAAAAATTACACAACACAAAAGATATGACCAAATTACCACACTTAAATAAGTCACTTTTATCCAATTAACCAATTACAGAGGTAAGTTAAACATGCAGAAATTACCCCACACAAATGATATGACCAAATTACCACACTTAAATAAGTCACTCTTATCCAATTAACCACATACAGAGAGAGGTAAGTTGAACATGCAAAAATTATCCAATACAAAAATTATGACAAAATTACAACACTTAAATAAGTCGTTCATATCCAATTCACCATATTAAAGAAACAACAGATACCGTAAGACGCTCTTTGTACATATGTAACATAAAGAAGACGAAACAACAACATCGCTTACAACATACAAAATAAGTGTATATTTGAACTTAGAAAATTTTTACTAAACTTGATTAATTATATGTTAAATATATATTTTAGGAAAAAATTAATATTTTGCTAAAGTTAGTGTACATTATAAACACTATAGATATAGGTAAAATAGCATTGTACAGTAATAACACCGGTCACATACAAAAAGTAGTATATATTTGAACTCATTGTACAGTAACAACACATAACATATGATGATTTTTGTATTTAAACTAAATAATAAAACAATATTTCTTACATACAAAAATTAGTGTATATTTGAACTGAGAAAAATTTTTTCACATTAATAAGGAATAATACCAAATATTTATATTTAAGTTTTTATATTTATATTTATCGAACAGTTTTTATATTTATCGGTTTCTTTCAGAAATAACTTAATTAATATATAAAATATAAAAACTGTTCGAGTATTGAATAGCGTTCGTGTATAGTGGCTTTTATCCTATATATAATATTAAAAAAAATTGTATCATTTATAAATAATTTTTTTGAAAAATTTATATTGAAATATTTTCACAATTAATACATATATATGTATCACTAGTATTAGGCACACAATTAATATGCGCCCAGTTTTTGCACAACTGACATTCAATCCACGTTTCTTTGGAGCGACACTTTGAAAATAGTTCATTGCATATTAAGCAAGAAATCCTTGATAATAATATTAAACAATCACTATTAATACAAATATTAATTTTTTTAGTAACTTTTTTACACTTTTTTGCTATATTTTGTTCTTTCTCTAATGTTTTTATCTCTATTGAATCGGTTAAAATACTAGATTTTCTTTTCCTTTTGGTTTGACCCCGTTCTTTTGAAACAGCCCTCGGGTACGGTCGAACTATTTCTGGAGAAAATATTGGTGTTGAAATTGTAGTTGATGATGTTAAAATTTGCGATTCTGGGGGATCAGTTACGAATGACGGAGCGAAATCATCTTGAGTAAAAATATTTTCATTATATGGAAATATTCCAGTCTTTTTAAATCCTTTTATGATATTTTTATTAGTTGTAGCTAATGGTAATGAATCTGTTACTATTTTTGGGATATCATATATTGTTATTTTTTCACCTGGATTATTTTTTAACCATAAATCTTGTGCAGTTGAAGCATATTTCTTAAATGGTCCATACACAGCTACATCAAGTGGTTGTAATTTATGGCTACAATGTGGTGGAAAGGATAACATTACGATCCCATTATCTTTCGCTAAGTTTAAGGTTGGTACATGTAAATGTGAGGAATGATTATCTAATACGAGTAATACTGGATTATTAATAGATGGTTTTACGTGTGCGATGAAATGTTGCATGTACATAAAAAATTCTTTATTTGTTACCCAACCGCTTGAATTGGCTGCACCAATACAACCTTTTGGTCCATTATTAATAAAATGATTTTTATATTTTTTTCGTGGAAATACGAACATAGGAGGCACTGTATTTCCGTTTGCAGAAACAGCACATATTAGTGTCACATTAGTGCCCCGTTCAGCAGAAGTTATGGAGCCAACATTTTTTTTACCTTTGGCAGCAATTATTTTAATAGGTTTTAGTACTGTACAAATTCCAGTTTCATCAATGTTCCAAATGTTTGATGCGGTAAATTGATATTTATTCATAACTTCAGCTAATTTTGTGAAAAATGGTTTTACATTTTCAACATTAAACGATGTTGCTCGTCCGATACTTGTTGGTTCAGGTTTTCTAATTGATAATTCTCTATTCCTTTTTAGAAAACTAGTAAGCCACTCTTTACCAGCTATTTTATTAAGTTTCCATGTTTCAGGCATTTTAATATTAAATTTTTCAGCACACTCATAAGCAAGCTGACGAACATTTTTGGGAGTCAATCCATAAAATATCGAAGCCATTTGTAGCAAATAATCTTTTAATGCAATTTCCTGGTCCTTAGAAAATACTTGTCTAGATTTTTTATAACCCATTGTAGGTAAATCTTGCGTTTCCTTATCTTTATATGCTTTAAATTTAATTACATAACGTGATAATGTCGTACGTTTAATATTAAATTCCTTTGAAGCAGCATTGATACTTTTATTTCCAAAAATTATTGTTCTTGCGGCATTATTAAAAATTTCAATGGGTATTAGCCCTCTTTCGGTTTTACGTTTATAATTTCTCATATCTAAAAGAAGTAAGAAACAAAAATTTAATAAAAGAAAATCTTAATAATAGTTTTATTAATGAAAAAATTGTACTTACTTATTATTTATAAATGATACAAATTGAAATATGACCAAATTTTTAAAAATTGGTTAACAATTGTAAAAACAAGTTCGCATTTACAAAAATTTTGAATAATCTTGCTAACAATTAGTTAAAAACAAATAAAAGTGAAAAAAATAAAAACGATTTCTAATTTAAGTACAAAAATCATCGTTATGTATGTGTTGTTTACTGTACAAGGTTCAAATCTACACTAAATGTGTATGAGGGGGAAGTTCTCTTATAACGAACTTTAAATGCAAACATCACGAATGTGTGTGTGTTGTCTCTACCGTATACAACGCTATATTACCTATATGTATACTTCTTTTAAAAGAGGGGACGTTGTAAAAGACACATTTCATTCGCAATATATATTTATATGTGTGTTGTCGCTACCGTATATTTTAAAATCAGTTGTATATTAAATGTATGTTTTTGCAACTTTTATATTAGTTGAAAAAACTTATAGAAATAATTAACATGTAGGATGAATTGAATATACTTATTTGTAATACATTAACTTATGGGTATTCATTTGCCTTCGTATATGTAAAGTTAATAGTTTGGTTGAAATGACAGAATAAATTTACATGTAAGATGATTTCATCTTTACTTATAACTTATATGTACATTGATATGACTTTCGTTTAGGTATTAAAAATTTCATATTCACTTCAATACATTAACTTATGGGTATTCATTTGCCTTCGTATATGTAAAGTTAATAGTTTGGTTGAAATGACAGAATTAATTTACATGTAGGATGATTTCATCTATACTAATAACTTATATGTACATTGATATGACTTTCGTTTAGGTATTAAAAATTTCATATTCACTTCAATACATTAACTTATGGGTATTCATTTGCCTTCGTATATGTAAAGTTAATAGTTTGATTGAAAATGAAGTTTTTGTATCTTAAATGTACATTACAACTTTTTGATCTGTTTAAAAAAAAAAAAAAATTTGTATTTTTAATGTACGTTTTTACAAATTTTTGATTAGTTGAAAAAAAAAATTTTTGTATTTTAAATGTACGTTTTTGCAACTTTTGGATTATTTGAAAAAATTTACATGTAGGATGATTTCATCTTTACTAATAACTTATATGTACATTGATATGACTTTCGTTTAGGTATTAAAAATTTCATAGTCACTTCAATACATTAACTTATGGGTATTCATTTGCCTTCGTATATGTAAAGTTAATAGTTTGATTGAAAATGAAGTTTTTGTATCTTAAATGTACATTACAACTTTTTGATCTGTTTAAAAAAAAAAAAAAAATTTGTATTTTTAATGTACGTTTTTACAAATTTTTGATTAGTTGAAAAAAAAAATTTTTGTATTTTAAATGTACGTTTTTGCAACTTTTGGATTATTTGAAAAAATTTACATGTAGGATGATTTCATCTTTACTAATAACTTATATGTACATTGATATGACTTTCGTTTAGGTATTAAAAATTTCATAGTCACTTCAATACATTAACTTATGGGTATTCATTTGCCTTCGTATATGTAAAGTTAATAGTTTGGTTGGAATGACAGAATTAATTTACATGTAGGATGATTTCATCTTTACTAATAACTTATATGTACATTGATATGACTTTCGTTTAGGTATTAAAAATTTCATATTCACTTCAATACATTAACTTATGGGTATTCATTTGCCTTCGTATATGTAAAGTTAATAGTTTGGTTGAAATGACAGAATTAATTTACATGTAGGATGATTTCATCTTTACTAATAACTTATATGTACATTGATATGACTTTCGTTTAGGTATTAAAAATTTTATATTCACTTCAATACATTAACTTATGGGTATTCATTTGCCTTCGTATATGTAAAGTTAATAGTTTGGTTGAAATGACAGAATTAATTTACATGTAGGATGATTTCATCTTTACTAATAACTTATATGTACATTGATATGACTTTCGTTTAGGTATTAAAAATTTCATATTCACTTCAATACATTAACTTATGGGTATTCATTTGCCTTCGTATATGTAAAGTTAATAGTTTGATTGAAAATGAAGTTTTTGTATCTTAAATGTACATTACAACTTTTTGATCTGTTTAAAAAAAAAAAAAAAAATTTGTATTTTTAATGTACGTTTTTACAAATTTTTGATTAGTTGAAAAAAAAAATTTTTGTATTTTAAATGTACGTTTTTGCAACTTTTGGATTATTTGAAAAAATTTACATGTAGGATGATTTCATCTTTACTAATAACTTATATGTACATTGATATGACTTTCGTTTAGGTATTAAAAATTTTATATTCACTTCAATACATTAACTTATTGGTATTCATTTGCCTTCGTATATGTAAAGTTAATAGTTTGGTTGAAATGACAGAATTAATTTACATGTAGGATGATTTCATCTTTACTAATAACTTATATGTACATTGATATGACTTTCGTTTAGGTAAATTTGTATGAGGGGGAAGTTCTCTTATAACGAACTATAAATGCAAACATCACGAATGTGTGTGTGTTGTCTCTACCGTATACAACGCTATATTACCTATATGTATACTTCTTTTAAAAGAGGGGACGTTGTAAAAGACACATTTCATTCGCAATATATATTTATATGTGTGTTGTCGCTACCGTATATTTTAAAATCAGTTGTATATTAAATGTATGTTTTTGCAACTTTTATATTAGTTGAAAAAACTTATAGAAATAATTAACATGTAGGATGAATTGAATATACTTATTTGTAATACATTAACTTATGGGTATTCATTTGCCTTCGTATATGTAAAGTTAATAGTTTGGTTGAAATGACAGAATAAATTTACATGTAAGATGATTTCATCTTTACTTATAACTTATATGTACATTGATATGACTTTCGTTTAGGTATTAAAAATTTCATATTCACTTCAATACATTAACTTATGGGTATTCATTTGCCTTCGTATATGTAAAGTTAATAGTTTGGTTGAAATGACAGAATTAATTTACATGTAGGATGATTTCATCTATACTAATAACTTATATGTACATTGATATGACTTTCGTTTAGGTATTAAAAATTTCATATTCACTTCAATACATTAACTTATGGGTATTCATTTGCCTTCGTATATGTAAAGTTAATAGTTTGATTGAAAATGAAGTTTTTGTATCTTAAATGTACATTACAACTTTTTGATCTGTTTAAAAAAAAAAAAAAATTTGTATTTTTAATGTACGTTTTTACAAATTTTTGATTAGTTGAAAAAAAAAATTTTTGTATTTTAAATGTACGTTTTTGCAACTTTTGGATTATTTGAAAAAATTTACATGTAGGATGATTTCATCTTTACTAATAACTTATATGTACATTGATATGACTTTCGTTTAGGTATTAAAAATTTCATAGTCACTTCAATACATTAACTTATGGGTATTCATTTGCCTTCGTATATGTAAAGTTAATAGTTTGATTGAAAATGAAGTTTTTGTATCGTAAATGTACATTACAACTTTTTGATCTGTTTAAAAAAAAAAAAAAATTTGTATTTTTAATGTACGTTTTTACAAATTTTTGATTAGTTGAAAAAAAAAATTTTTGTATTTTAAATGTACGTTTTTGCAACTTTTGGATTATTTGAAAAAATTTACATGTAGGATGATTTCATCTTTACTAATAACTTATATGTACATTGATATGACTTTCGTTTAGGTATTAAAAATTTTATATTCACTTCAATACATTAACTTATTGGTATTCATTTGCCTTCGTATATGTAAAGTTAATAGTTTGGTTGAAATGACAGAATTAATTTACATGTAGGATGATTTCATCTTTACTAATAACTTATATGTACATTGATATGACTTTCGTTTAGGTAAATTTGTATGAGGGGGAAGTTCTCTTATAACGAACTATAAATGCAAACATCACGAATGTGTGTGTGTTGTCTCTACCGTATACAACGCTATATTACCTATATGTATACTTCTTTTAAAAGAGGGGACGTTGTAAAAGACACATTTCATTCGCAATATATATTTATATGTGTGTTGTCGCTACCGTATATTTTAAAATCAGTTGTATATTAAATGTATGTTTTTGCAACTTTTATATTAGTTGAAAAAACTTATAGAAATAATTAACATGTAGGATGAATTGAATATACTTATTTGTAATACATTAACTTATGGGTATTCATTTGCCTTCGTATATGTAAAGTTAATAGTTTGGTTGAAATGACAGAATAAATTTACATGTAAGATGATTTCATCTTTACTTATAACTTATATGTACATTGATATGACTTTCGTTTAGGTATTAAAAATTTCATATTCACTTCAATACATTAACTTATGGGTATTCATTTGCCTTCGTATATGTAAAGTTAATAGTTTGGTTGAAATGACAGAATTAATTTACATGTAGGATGATTTCATCTATACTAATAACTTATATGTACATTGATATGACTTTCGTTTAGGTATTAAAAATTTCATATTCACTTCAATACATTAACTTATGGGTATTCATTTGCCTTCGTATATGTAAAGTTAATAGTTTGGTTGAAATGACAGAATTAATTTACATGTAGGATGATTTCATCTTTACTAATAACTTGTATGTACATTGATATGACTTTCGTTTAGGTATTAAAAATTTCATATTCACTTCAATACATTAACTTATGGGTATTCATTTGCCTTCGTATATGTAAAGTTAATAGTTTGGTTGAAATGACAGAATTAATTTACATGTAGGATGATTTCATCTTTACTAATAACTTGTATGTACATTGATATGACTTTCGTTTAGGTATTAAAAATTTCATATTCACTTCAATACATTAACTTATGGGTATTCATTTGCCTTCGTATATGTAAAGTTAATAGTTTGATTGAAAATGAAGTTTTTGTATCTTAAATGTACATTACAACTTTTTGATCTGTTTAAAAAAAAAAAAAAAAATTTGTATTTTTAATGTACGTTTTTACAAATTTTTGATTAGTTGAAAAAAAAAATTTTTGTATTTTAAATGTACGTTTTTGCAACTTTTGGATTATTTGAAAAAATTTACATGTAGGATGATTTCATCTTTACTAATAACTTATATGTACATTGATATGACTTTCGTTTAGGTATTAAAAATTTTATATTCACTTCAATACATTAACTTATTGGTATTCATTTGACTTCGTATATGTAAAGTTAATAGTTTGGTTGAAATGACAGAATTAATTTACATGTAGGATGATTTCATCTTTACTAATAACTTGTATGTACATTGATATGACTTTCGTTTAGGTAT
The DNA here is from genome assembly GCA_035578155.1 of Brachynemurus nebulosus. Classification (NCBI taxonomy): domain Eukaryota; kingdom Metazoa; phylum Arthropoda; class Insecta; order Neuroptera; family Myrmeleontidae; genus Brachynemurus; species Brachynemurus nebulosus. The sequence goes on from JAPWDM010000016.1 coordinate 5,190,353, forward strand.
TAAAAATTTCATATTCACTTCAATACATTAACTTATGGGTATTCATTTGCCTTCGTATATGTAAAGTTAATAGTTTGGTTGTAATGACAGAATTAATTTACATGTAGGATGATTTCATCTTTACTAATAACTTGTATGTACATTGATATGACTTTCGTTTAGGTATTAAAAATTTCATATTCACTTCAATACATTAACTTATGGGTATTCATTTGCCTTCGTATATGTAAAGTTAATAGTTTGATTGAAAATGAAGTTTTTGTATCTTAAATGTACATTACAACTTTTTGATCTGTTTAAAAAAAAAAAAAAAATTTGTATTTTTAATGTACGTTTTTACAAATTTTTGATTAGTTGAAAAAAAAAAATTTTTGTATTTTAAATGTACGTTTTTGCAACTTTTGGATTATTTGAAAAAATTTACATGTATGATGATTTCATCTTTACTAATAACTTATATGTACATTGATATGACTTTCGTTTAGGTATTAAAAATTTCATAGTCACTTCAATACATTAACTTATGGGTATTCATTTGCCTTCGTATATGTAAAGTTAATAGTTTGATTGAAAATGAAGTTTTTGTATCTTAAATGTACATTACAACTTTTTGATCTGTTTAAAAAAAAAAAAAAAAAAAAAAAAAAATTGTATTTTTAATGTACGTTTTTACAAATTTTTGATTAGTTGAAAAAAAAAATTTTTGTATTTTAAATGTACGTTTTTGCAACTTTTGGATTATTTGAAAAAATTTACATGTAGGATGATTTCATCTTTACTTATAACTTACTGTTATATGTACAGTGATATGACTTTCGTTTAGGTATTAAAAATTTCATAGTCACTTCAATACATTAACTTATGGGTATTCATTTGCCTTCGTATATGTAAAGTTAATAGTTTGATTGAAAATGAAGTTTTTGTATCTTAAATGTACATTACAACTTTTTGATCTGTTTAAAAAAAAAAAAAATTTGTATTTTTAATGTACGTTTTTACAAATTTTTGATTAGTTGAAAAAAAAATTTTTGTATTTTAAATGTACGTTTTTGCAACTTTTGGATTATTTGAAAAAATTTACATGTAGGATGATTTCATCTTTACTAATAACTTATATGTACATTGATATGACTTTCGTTTAGGTATTAAAAATTTTATATTCACTTCAATACATTAACTTATGGGTATTCATTTGCCTTCGTATATGTAAAGTTAATAGTTTGGTTGAAATGACAGAATTAATTTACATGTAGGATGATTTCATCTTTACTAATAACTTATATGTACATTGATATGACTTTCGTTTAGGTATTAAAAATTTCATATTCACTTCAATACATTAACTTATGGGTATTCATTTGCCTTCGTATATGTAAAGTTAATAGTTTGATTGAAAATGAAGTTTTTGTATCTTAAATGTACATTACAACTTTTTGATCTGTTTAAAAAAAAAAAAAAAAAATTTGTATTTTTAATGTACGTTTTTACAAATTTTAGATTAGTTGAAAAAAAAAAATTTTTGTATTTTAAATGTACGTTTTTGCAACTTTTGGATTATTTAAAAAAATTTACATGTAGGATGATTTCATCTTTACTAATAACTTATATGTACATTGATATGACTTTCGTTTAGGTATTAAAAATTTCATATTCACTTCAATACATTAACTTATGGGTATTCATTTGCCTTCGTATATGTAAAGTTAATAGTTTGATTGAAAATGAAGTTTTTGTATCTTAAATGTACATTACAACTTTTTGATCTGTTTAAAAAAAAAAAAAAAAAAAAATTTGTATTTTTAATGTACGTTTTTACAAATTTTTGATTAGTTGAAAAAAAAAAATTTTTGTATTTTAAATGTACGTTTTTGCAACTTTTGGATTATTTGAAAAAATTTACATGTAGGATGATTTCATCTTTACTTATAACTTACTGTTATATGTACACTGATATGACTTTCGTTTAGGTATTAAAAATTTCATATTCACTTGTATGTTAAATATACAATATGTTTCATATATTTATATAAAAACATAAAAAACAGAAAAATAAATGAAAAATTTAAAAAAAGTTTCTTATATTTCAATATAAACTTTAAAAAACTTCAATTCTAATAACTTATTTTATAGTTTTAATCAATTTTGTAACGAATTAAAACAAAAAAATATAAAAAAAAAGTAAAATTTACCACGCTTCTGGTTCCAAAACATTATTATAAGATGGTGCTGCCTTTTCAAATATCGATGTATATGGTTGACAAACGTTATGAATGGATCGGTCGAAGTATATGAAACTATTGTGTATATGTGTAAGAGCATTACATTAATAGTTTTGATTTTGACTAGGTTCTGTTCTTTTGAAAATATTATGTTTTATAATATGATATTTTCAAATAATTTTTGTTTACTGTAATAACATCGTAAAGGTACCTCATCGAAAAATTATGAAAAGGTATAAAGTAAGTGTTTTGGTATTAAAAAATATGTTAACATATATTTTTTATTAACCGTAAACCATTTATATATACATATATGTATATATGTATGTATATATATATATTATATATATATATATATATATATATATATATATATATATATATATATATATATATATATATATATATATATCTTATACATGTAATGCGTACATACTGTATAAAAATAAGTTGGTAATGATGGTTCTTTATCCTCATATGCAACTTTATATATGTAAAACAATGTTGTATGTATTTCACAATAATAAATTAAACATTTATTTGAATGTGATATATCTGTAAAGAGCATATTGATAAGATTTTTTTTTTTAAAATCATAAATTATTAATATGGTCCTCGTCCCTAGACTTGATTGCAGCCAGTACGTTAACAGTTATCTCGATTGCTATGTACTTATTATTTTATAAAGATAATAGAGATCATAGTTGGGATAACGGTGCTCTGATGGCATAGTTCCGATTCGACACTTCAAGTTAACAATGCCGGGCTGTTAATCGGGATCTGCGTATTGCAGTGGCTAGGAGGTGGGTGGATAACATATCATATGTTAATAAATGTTATTATAATTTTATTGTGTTAAATGTAAAATGGTATATATATGTATATATATATATATATATATATATATATATATATATATATATATATATGTATCTATATGTATATATATATAAAATTTTTATAATTTTTCCATCTTATACTATGTCAAAGCAAGTCCATGGGCTATAGGTGTTAAACCTTAGGCTCTTATGTGGACAAACAATTTTATAAAATAAATTTTTTAATAAATTTATAATGCAAGAAACTCACTACATACCAAGCGAGAATGAAGTGTGTTATTTGAACGTAAAATAAATATATATTTTATATATTTAAAAATTGTCGCATACAATCTAGCGAAGAGTTATGAGCAAATGTTTGAATTATTTCAATAAAACTATATTACTTAAAATATATGGTAATAGTTTTTATTCAAATATGAATATTTTCAAAAAAGAATTTTTTTTATTTTTTTAAATATTAAAAATTTTAGAAAATATTTTTTATATAAAAAGTAACAAAAGAAATAAATTTATTTTTATTTCAATTTTTGTTATAATTTTTATATGTTTATATCAGTTTATGAAGAAATTTCATACTGATTAATAAATGAAAAACTTTTTAAAATATTTCTTTTTTTTTTAAATTGGAATAATTTTATTAAGTTTGGAACATACAGTTCCCTGGTTGATCCTGCCAGTAGTCATATGCTTGTCTCAAAGATTAAGCCATGCATGTCTCAGTACAAGCCATATTAAGGTGAAACCGCGAAAGGCTCATTATATCAGTTATGGTTCCTTAGATCGTACATACATTTACTTGGATAACTGTGGTAATTCTAGAGCTAATACATGCAAACAGAGTTCCGACCAGAGATGGAAGGAATGCTTTTATTAGATCAAAACCAATCGATGTTAACATATTTTTATAATATATTTTATGTTTTTTTATAATTTCATATATATATTTAATATATGTGCATCGTAATAATTTGGTGACTCTGAATAACTTTTAGCTGATCGCACGGTCTTTATAGTACCGGCGACGCATCTTTCAAATGTCTGCCTTATCAACTGTCGATGGTAGGTTCTGCGCCTACCATGGTTGTAACGGGTAACGGGGAATCAGGGTTCGATTCCGGAGAGGGAGCCTGAGAAACGGCTACCACATCCAAGGAAGGCAGCAGGCGCGCAAATTACCCACTCCCGGCACGGGGAGGTAGTGACGAAAAATAACGATACGGGACTCATCCGAGGCCCCGTAATCGGAATGAGTACACTTTAAATCCTTTAACGAGGATCCATTGGAGGGCAAGTCTGGTGCCAGCAGCCGCGGTAATTCCAGCTCCAATAGCGTATATTAAAGTTGTTGCGGTTAAAAAGCTCGTAGTCGAATTTGTGTCCTACACTGTCGGTTCACCGCTCGCGGTGTTTAACTGGCATGTTTTGTGGGACGTCCTACCGGTGGTGAGGTATAAATTATATATTGTATAATATGGTTATAAATACTTGTATTTTTATTTAAATTTTTATTTTTATGGTAAGTTATTATTTATATTTTTACTTGCTTGAAAAGTTTAAAGTATACTAGTTAAATTTTATATACTAATATGTACATTAAAGTATAATTTATCGTAAGTGTTAAAGTTATTTATTTTTTATAATTTAAATAATGGAGACAGCCTCCCAATTATAATCCTATCGCGGTGCTCTTAATTGAGTGTCGAGATGGGCCGGTACGTTTACTTTGAACAAATTAGAGTGCTTAAAGCAGGCTTTAAAATTTAAATAGTGCCTGAATATTGTGTGCATGGAATAATGGAATAGGACCTCGGTTCTATTTTGTTGGTTTTCGGAAGTTTTTCCGAGGTAATGATTAATACGGACAGATGGGGGCATTCGTATTGCGACGTTAGAGGTGAAATTCTTGGATCGTCGCAAGACGGACAGAAGCGAAAGCATTTGCCAAAAATGTTTTGATTGATCAAGAACGAAAGTTAGAGGTTCGAAGGCGATCAGATACCGCCCTAGTTCTAACCATAAACGATGCCAGCTAGCGATCCGCCAAAGTTCCTCCGATGACTTGGCGGGCAGCTTCCGGGAAACCAAAGCTTTTGGGTTCCGGGGGAAGTATGGTTGCAAAGCTGAAACTTAAAGGAATTGACGGAAGGGCACCACCAGGAGTGGAGCCTGCGGCTTAATTTGACTCAACACGGGAAACCTCACCAGGCCCGGACACCGGAAGGATTGACAGATTGAAAGCTCTTTCTTGATTCGGTGGGTGGTGGTGCATGGCCGTTCCTAGTTGGTGGAGCGATTTGTCTGGTTAATTCCGATAACGAACGAGACTCTAGCCTACTAAATAGACGTACTTTATTACCGGCATCTCAAGGCCCATCGGCTGTATTGTTACTGAATGTTATTTGTATATTTTGTTTTAATATATTTATAATATGTATGATTGATAATATTCATTTATGTTTTTTATTTCTTTGGGGATAAATTTCTATGTGTAATTACTTAATCTGCATTAATGATATATTTAACATGATACATTAACTAAAGTGACATCAGTTTTTTGATGTGGTTTTTACTGCCGGCGTACAAATAATTCT
>JAPWDM010000016.1:5198504-5201004 GCA_035578155.1 Brachynemurus nebulosus
GCGACCCGTTAAATATTGATTTATGAAATATTTTTGTGCATTGTATATTATATTATAAATTTTTATTTATTTGTGTAATATATGCCTATATTATCTAATTAATTGTTTGACGGTATAAATATTCATAATATAAGATTAAGTGTAAAATTTTTTTTTTTACACGTTCATTACCTAAAACGAGTATATATGGGTTTTATTAGGTTTTTTATATTTCTTAATAAAACATATGATTTTATTTGGTTTTTATACCAATAAATCATACCATATTACTGTCAGTTTTTAGGTATTAATTTGAACAATAATCTTTTTGTCAGCGACGCTATAGCTTTGGGTACTTTCAGGACCCGTCTTGAAACACGGACCAAGGAGTCTAGCATGTGCGCAAGTCATTGGGAATAAAATATTTTTTCATCGAAATATTAATAAATTTTATGAAACCCAAAGGCGAAATGAAAGTAAAATAATTTTTTTTAAAAAAATTTTTATTTTTTTTTATTATAAATTTGAGGGAGGATATATTTTTATTATGTATTAAATATCGCACTCCCAGGGCATCTTATATTATTCTTATAATTTTTTTATAATTTTTATTATGAATAAAGGTGCACCTAGAGCGTACACGCTGGGACCCGAAAGATGGTGAACTATGCCTGGTCAGGACGAAGTCAGGGGAAACCCTGATGGAGGTCCGTAGCGATTCTGACGTGCAAATCGATCGTCGGAACTGGGTATAGGGGCGAAAGACTAATCGAACCATCTAGTAGCTGGTTCCCTCCGAAGTTTCCCTCAGGATAGCTGGCGTTCATCATTCAACGAGTCTCATCCGGTAAAGCGAATGATTAGAGGCCTTGGGGCCGAAACGACCTCAACCTATTCTCAAACTTTAAATGGGTGAGATCTCTAGCTTGCTTAAAATCATATATTGATTTTATTTTTAATTTTATATATATGTGAAGCTATGAGAATAATATTTTTAATTAAGATAATATTTATGGATCAGAATGCCAAGTGGGCCACTTTTGGTAAGCAGAACTGGCGCTGTGGGATGAACCAAACATAGAGTTAAAGCGCCAAAATCGACGCTTATGGGATACCATGAAAGGTGTTGGTTGCTTAAGACAGCAGGACGGTGGCCATGGAAGTCGGAATCCGCTAAGGAGTGTGTAGCAACTCACCTGCCGAAGCAACTAGCCCTGAAAATGGATGGCGCTGAAGCGTCGTGCTTATACTCTATCGTCAATTGTTATTATAGATATTTATTATTTTTATAAAAATTTTTAAATATCATGAAAACTTGACGAGTAGGAGGGTCGCGATGGTGTGCGCGGAAGGATTGGCCGTGAGGCTGTCTGGAGCCGCCATCGGTGCAGATCTTGGTGGTAGTAGCAAATACTCTAGCGAGGCCCTGGAGGACTGACGTGGAGAAGGGTTTCGTGTGAACAGCAGTTGCACACGAGTCAGTCGATCCTAAGCCCTAGGTGAAAACCGATGTTAATGTTGATGTGTTTTAATAAATTATATAATTATTTTTATAAATAATTATTATTTAAAATAATAAAATTTTATAAAATAAATAAATAAATAATAAATAATTACATCCATTGGGCGAAAGGGAAACCGGTTCCTATTCCGGTACCCGGCAGCGGAACCGTATATAAGTCGGGCCCTCATTCACATTATATATGTGTATATGAGTGTTCGTCGGGGTAACCCAAAGAGGCCTGGAGACGCCGTCGGAAGATCCAGGAAGAGTTTTCTTTTCTGCATGAGCGTTCGAGTTCCCTGGAATCCTCTAGCAGGGCGATAGGGTTTGGAACGCGAAGAGCACCGCAGTTGCGGCGGTGTCTGGATCATTCCCTCGGACCTTGAAAATCCAGGTGAGGGCCACGTGGAGGTGTCGCGCCGGTTCGTACCCATATCCGCAGCAGGTCTCCAAGGTGAAGAGCCTCTAGTCGATAGAATAATGTAGGTAAGGGAAGTCGGCAAATTAGATCCGTAACTTCGGGATAAGGATTGGCTCTGAGGACCGGGGCGTGTCGGGCTTGATTGGGATGTAGGTTATGGCTAACGTGCCGGGCCTGGGTGAGGTGATACCATATTACCTACTAAATGTTATACATATGTTTTGTAAATTTTATTTATTAAAATAATAAATAATTATAATGTGTGTATTTATGTATTATATAGAACAATTATTGGAAAAATCGATTTTATTTGTAATTATATTTAATTATTGTATGGTACAGTACTGATATATAAAAATCTGATTTTTTATTTTTGTTATTTTATTAATATGTACTCCATAAGAATAATTTATAAATTACATAATTTTCTAAGTAATTAGTTATTATGTGTATAATAAATGAATATTTGGGGATTTAATATATATTTGATAATAATCATTTATGTAAAATGATGGCTAAAGTTTTTATATACAAATGCTGTATTATTTATATAATAAAACTAAATATGATTTATTTATAATAATTTCATTAAAAGT
>JAPWDM010000016.1:5226004-5276004 GCA_035578155.1 Brachynemurus nebulosus
CTCTCTAGAACATGGAAAGTGAGACAGGAATATACAAAAATGTCAAAAGCAAGCCAAATGTGATTCAAAACAAATGCAAATTGATTCAAAATGAGTGCAAGCGGCTTTGGCTTACACCGATACGAATCGGCCCAACGTTAAGCTACTGTTTAATTCATGTTAAGCTAATGTTTTTGCGCGATTTATAAATGCACATTGCACATACTCAAAAAGTCGAAAAGTCATCGTGTGAGAGTCGATTCCAGGTCGACTTGACGTGACTGAAATCGATTCTAAAAAGTCGATTATTTTTAGTAAATAATCGACTTTCGACTAAAGTCGGAGTCGACTTTACCATCCCTACTGTAGATTTGGACGATGAAAGTAAATATTAACTCGATATAAATACGATGATTGATAACAAAGAATCTTTATTACATACTCAACATGAATTATATTCAATCGCTAAATCTGCCCATATAAAAACAAAAAATAAATACGTATATCATTGTTTAATTAAACTTAATTATTACGATAAATGTACTTATCCTGATTTCTTTTACACATTGCAAGATTTAAAATTTCAATTAATAAAAGATAAAATTGACGAAATAGCAATTGTCAATCCTGCAGATGATTATAATAAATTTCAAACGAATAAAATCAAAGAAATTATTGATGTTGTTTTTCATAAAACAAACATTAAAATTACTTTATTCCTGAGTAAAATAATAGAACCAACTGTGGATCAAATTCCAATAATATTAAAAGAAAATCATGATTCACCCATATCTGGTCATTCCGGATATCATCGTACATTAAAACGTATACAATCTAAATAAAAATGGAAAAGTATGCAATCAGACATACGAAAATATATAAAAGCATGTCACTCATGTCAGCTGAATAAAACTTTAGGCGTTAATTACAAGTTTCCTATGGAAATTACCTCAACTGCCGATCAACCATTTGAAAAGCTTGCAATTGATATAGTGGGACCTTTACCCTTAACCGAAAACGGTCATAAATTCATAATGACCTTGCAAGATGACTTAACTAAATTTTCCTATGCTATACCCTTAGAAAATCACGAGTCAAAAACTATAGCTGATGAATTAATTAAATTTATAACTCTTTTCGGAATTCCAAAGCAAATTTTGGCAGACCAAGGAAATGATTTTATGTCTAATGTAATAAAAGATTAACAAAAATTTTTCAAATAAAACATTTAATTTCTACCACGTATCATCCGCAAACAAATGGCGCGTTAGAAAGAAGCCATTCAACATTAAAAGATTTCTTAAAGTATTATATAAATGAAAATCAGACGAACTGGCATGAATACATACCTTTGGCCATGTTCAATTATAATACAAGTGTACATTCTACTACAAAATTCACTCCATATGAGTTGCTATTCGGTTATAAAGCCATACTACCTAGTTCAATTAAAACTGAACCAGAATTTAAATACACTTACGATTCATATTACGATCAATTAAAATATAAATTAAATAAATCTTATTAAATTGCTAAAATCAATATTCAATCTGGTAAAATTAAATCCAAAACATATTATGATAATTAAATAAAAAATCCCTCATACAAAATCAATGATATGGTTTACTTAAAAAATGAATCTAATAAAATAGGGTTATCTAAAAAAATTATTACCAAATTACAGAGGCCCATATAAAATCATAAAATTAGATAAATCTAAAAATGCCACCATTAAAATAAAAAATAAATTCGTAAAAGTGCATCTTAATAGGCTAAAACCAGCGTATTTCTTTTCAGATCAATCGGACAAACAATAACGACTGGTGCAGTCCCTAATTACGTTATTGAACCAATCAAAAATGGCACTGGATTATTTTATGAAGGCTTAGGTCATGTAAAATTTTACTCTGAAACTTGGCAAATCCTATCTTACCTAAATATTTCGTTTTACCATCAAAAACTAGATTTTGTTAATAAACAATTTGAAAAAACTTACAAATTATGTAATTCTAAACAAAATCTCTTTTCTGATTTAAAAATAATTGACACTTCTTTTGGATTTAAAAATATTTATTCAAATTACGAACAAACCTTAGAATTTTTGAAATTACAAATTCCCGTACTTTATCAAAAGAAACAATCTCTTATGCATTTAATGGGACATAAACGCACGAAGCGTGGTTTTGTTTAATGGCTTGGGCTATGCTTGGAAATGGTTATCAGGATCCTTAGATTCTGGTGACGCTGCTTATTATGATAAAGTAATCGAAGAAGCTGCTTTAAATGATAAAAATATACAAATTTTGATAAAGGATCAAATTCAAATTATTAAAACTACTATCTCTAATTTTAATAATACAATTAGTTATCTTAAAATAAACGAAAATGCTTTAAATGAAAATATTAAAATTTTTAATGATTTCATAAATAAAAGTATTGTCAATGACAAATAACATTGCTAATGTAATTGTAACACATATAAGTTCACTAACATATCTAGTTACAGAATCAACTCCAATAACTCCAATTCATAACTCCAATTCATCTAGTACAATTGCTTAGAGATAACGTACGATTACTAACAAACGGACTTGAGTTTCCATTTACCTTGACAGACGAAAATTCTTATAAACTGATGGAAATCTCCAAATTGGCTGTTTACTACAACAATCATAAACTTGTTTTTATAATACAAATACCATTAACAAATGCATTATTATTCAATTTATATAAGTTAATTCCCTTACCTATCCCTCATTCAAACCCTCATACTTTTGAATATATTCAACCGAACCATAACCTGTTAGCGGTTTCGAGTAATAAAATGATGTACACTCAGTTGGACGATTTGGAAAATTGTAATAAGCTGACTGAAACAGAACTAATATGCGCAAACTACGTGCTATATTCGACGACAGAAAATCATGTATGCGAAGTAACAATACTTACCTCCGTCATCAAGAAAATACCACCTACTTGTAATACAAAATTATTTGTGGGAAAAATGGACATCTGGCATAAATTAAAATACAATCAATGGATTTACATTCTTTCGCAACCCGAACGTCTTACCATTACGTGTGCAAACGACGAAATCGTGGATCACATCATAGAACGTACTGGTATCTTAACTCTAATTGAAAACTGTAAAGCGTATTCTAGGACAGCGCAAATAGTATCGTCTACCAAAATTTCCACTACTTACCAAAACATAATACCTTCATTAAACATAGTCGACGACGACTGCTGCGATTCATCGATAATCAATGAAACTTTACAAGTAATTAAACTATCTCCAATTCATCTTACAAATATTAAATTAGACGAACTAAAATATGCATCGCATAAACTGGATAATTTCAATGAAGAAATCAATCGTTTATTAAATCAACCTCATTTGTATCGCCATGCTAATTGGTATTCCATTATAATATCAGTTGTTTCAAGCATCATTATAATCTTCGTTTTGTGGAAAATCTGCAAATTCATTGGTATTCGATCTTATTTCGAAGAATTTTCTGTGGAACAGAAACTAGACCTGGATGTCTTGTAACAGTATCTAATCAATGTAATACGCGTACACATACTACCAATTCACCTCATCACATTCAAATGTCTACAATCATTGGAGATGACGACATACATCATCCCGCATCTGATTTAGTGATTCGGAACCCATCGAGGCGATCCAATTCAAGGGTTCAACATCGTTTTGCTGACGATTGAGTCCCCGACATCAATCCTCAGTCTAAGGGGGGTCGTGTTATGTACAGACTTAGCTTGGTGTAAAAGTGCTATTTTCTAAACTTTATATTTTATTGAGCTTATTATATTATTAATATTTGTTCATTTCATTTATTTTAGAAATCGTCTGACATATAAAACAATATTACATTTACAATCATATCATTCATTCATAGTTGCAAACATATCGTCTGACACTTATCTATGTTCTTATTTTTAATTATCATGTACGAGATTAATTGTACGTATGATTTTGCTGACATATCAAGGTGTTACCTATCAAGTATGTAGAGAGTGGCTACCTAATAATATAAAAAATATCAGATGCTGCTAAAAAACGTTCTGAAGGGGTGAAACATCCCCTCAAAGTTGGAACTCAAAAACAAAAAAAAAAAAATATCAATATTTTTTGCATCTACAAATTTTTAGGGGTTGAAACCACCCCTTCATATGGGTACTTAAAAATTTATAAATTGATGATATTTTCTTTATATATACTATATAGGGCTCTAGTAATAAATATAACATTATTTTTTGCATCCACAAATTTTCAAGGGTTGAAACCACCCCTTCAATTGCGTACCTAAAAAAATTAAAAATTGTCAATATTTTGTTTTTACACATTATACGAAATTCTAATAATAAATATAACATAATTTTTTGCCTCCACACATTTTTAAGGGGTGAAAACAACCCTTCAAGTGTGTGCTTAGAAAATTTAAAATTGACGAAATTTTATTTATATATAGGTACTATAAAAAATTTTGTCAGTTTTGAAATTTCTAGTAAACTTAGAGGGGGTGTTTCACCCCCTAGAACTGTGTGAAAGAATATATTTATAATATATTTATCGTTAGGTCTCTATGTAATATATGTAAACACAATATCGCCAGTTTTCAAATTTTTAGTTACGCACTTGAACGGGTGGTTTGAAAATTTGTGGACGCAAAAAATAATGTTATATTTATTACTAGGGCTTTGTATAGTATATGTAAATAAAATATCAAATATTTATAAATTTTCAAGTACACATATGAAGGGGTAGTTTCATTCCCTAAAAATTTATAGATGCAAAAAATAATGTTATATTTATTACTAGAACTCTATATAGTATATATAAACAAAATATCATCAATTTATACATTTTTAAGTACACAGTTGAGGGGTGGTTTCAACCCTTAAAAATGTATAAATGCAAAAAATAATGTTATATTTGTTACTAGAACTGTTTAGGGTACCTATAAACAAAATTTCATCGATTTTTAAATTTTTGAGTTCCAAATTTGAGGGGATGTTTCACCCCTTAAAAACGTTTTTTAGCAGCAACTGATATTTTTTATGTTATTAGATAGCCACTCTCTACATACTGACAAAGTATCAGATTTTTTTGAATTTTCGACTTCTTGCCCTTTCCTTGTGAGCTCACCGAATTTAACAAATTATAAACAAACTCATCCTAACCTAATATAAAACAACCTAACATAACCAAACCCAACCTAAACTAGTCGACCTCAATAAATTATAAACAAACCCAACCTAACCTAACCAAAACTAGCTAAAACTAACCGAACTCAACAAATTATAAATAAACCCAACCTAACAAAACCAAACCCAACCAGATAAAACTTAACTGGTCAGACTCAAACTAAACTAACTGAACTCAATAAATTATATATATAAGTCTAACCAAACCCAACTTGAATTAACCGAAATCAACAAATTATAAACAAACCCAACCTAACCTAACCAAACCAAACGTAAACTAATCGAACTCAACAAATTGGAAACAAATCCGACCTAACCTAACCAAAACCAGCGTAAACTAACCGAATTCAGCAAATTATAAACAAACCCAACTTAACGTAACCAAATACAACTTAACAGATTAACCTAACCAGACAACACCTAAACTAATCAAATTCAACGAAAGGTAACCAAATCCAACACAACCCAACCAAATAGTATACCCTTAATTGTGTAAAGAGTTGCCCTTGAGACTTGAGACTACATAAAGACTAGATAAAATTATAGAATGTGTCGTTCAAAATAAGCATTTAACTAACCGTGAATTGTGGGCCTATTGTTATTCTTATATGCCGGGGTCAACCTCCTTTTTCAGCAAAGAGCATCTTCGCCGCAAATTATTTCTTCTTCGAAGCTACGAAAATTCGAGAACCCCGCCCGACCGACTGAGCCGGCAAATAAAAAGTTTGGGCATTCTTAAAATAATTTATTAATACCGCATTACCGCAATAGCTAAATACCTTTTTTTTGTTACAGTGAAGTTAATCCGTTAAGATATCCGTTTTCGGACCCAGAGAACCCGATCTGAAAAAAGTCTGATATATATATATATATATATATATATATATATATATATATATAGATATATATATATATATATATGTATATATGATACATATATATATGTATATATATATATATATATATATATATATATATATATATATATATATATATATATATATATATATATATATACGGGGTGTCAGAGAAATAAGTCAGGTCCTTTTGACGGGTGACTCCTGGTACCCTGTAGACACTAAAACCGCAGGAATTTTTTCGGAATTAACAGTCGCGTCACCCCCCAAAGGATAAGAGTAATTTCCTTTACACCCTGTATATAATATATATACACACATACATATATATATATGTATGTATGTGTGTATATATTATATACAGGGTGTAAAGGAAATAATTCTTATCCTCTTGAGAGGCGACTGTTAATTCCGAAAAAATTCCTGCGGTTTTAGGGTCTACAGGGTGCTATGAGTCACCCAGCAAAAGGACCTCACTTATTTGTCTGACATCCTGTATATATATACAATTAGGGCATTAAAAAGTACGTGGCGCGCGTTACTAACAAAATAAGTAAGCGTGTGAAGTAGTTTTAATTATTCTTCTTTTATTAAATAAATTAACAATACATTTTATATATTTTTATTCTGGACCGACAATTTCTCTAATACATTTTTTAATAATAATAATTGACTAACTATCAATAACAACCAATAACAAAAACGTTGTTTTTTATTCAATGATATACATATTAAAATTATATATTATAATTATAAAATAGTTACAATGGTTACAAAATTAATCTAATATAAATTTACTTACATATTATATTTCAACACACCTCCTTAAATTTATATTAGATTTAACATCTCTCTAAATTTCTCAAATTTGTTTCGACCCAATGATTTAGTTAAGATATCTGCTTAATTTTCATTTGAATCAACTTTTATTATATCAATTATCCCTTTTATATAATTTTCATTTACAAAATGATAGTGTGTCTCAATATATTTAGAGTTTCTAGTAAAATTACCAAATTTAGCGATAGTTATAGCACCTATATTATCTTCATAGATTTTTATTGGTTCTTTTAGTTCAATTTTAAAGTCAGTTAAAATGTTTTTAATTACTTTTAGTTCACTGACACACTCTGATAAAGCAACATATTCAGCTTCTGTTGATGATTTTGTTACGCTTGTTTGTTTCTTTGGTTTCCAAAAAATTACATTACCTGACACCAAAAAAAAAATTAAAAAAAAAAAAATAGAATTAAAAAGAGAGATACATGTAATATGATTTTAATTTTGAGTATTGGTTAATGAAGTTAATTAATTAAATCTAATGAAGGTGTTAATGAAATCTAAATTAAGTTAATGCAAACTTAAGTGACGGTGTCATTAAATAAAATTAAAATTATAAAGAAATTTGAATTGAATTAAATTAAGGGGAACCGGCTCCTCTACTATGAGAAGACGCGGCTCCTGGACTAGGGACTATTCCCCAAAATCAACTGCTGGGCCCAAATTCTAAGAAATGAACAAGATTATTTTTCTGTAAATATGGTATGTAGGAAATCGTAAATAATAATTTTAGAAATTAAGTTTAAAACTAACTTTATTTAATATTAAATAAGTTTTTGTTGTTTAAATAATTTACACGAAGCTAACAAGTAATGGCACATGTTTTTTTTTTGTTATGTTGCTAGGGCAATTGCGGAGTATATTTCTTGATCTGATTTACGTGTGCGCCGATGGAATTCTTCTCCTGTTGATCGTATAAAATCACAGATGTTGGAGATGAAAAATGAACCAACAAATACGGGCCCTGCCACCTCTGTTGGAAGCTGCTGTCTTGGTCAAACGGCTGTTGTTGTTGTTGACGTTTGTACAATACTGGCTGGCTAAATTGTGATATTGATGGTCTAGAACTAGATGCTTGTTGGTACGAAGATTTAGCTTTTGATAAGGCTAGCGCAATTTCATCGTCGGAAGGCGGTGTTGATTGTAGCAATATGTGCTGAATTCCTAGGGCATTGTCCAAGGTGGTTGTAAGCGGACGTTTTAAAAAGACTTCTGCTGGTGAACAATTAATTGCGGATTGGTACGAACGGTTACAATGAAACACGACTGACGGCAAAACTTCCGACCAATCTTTATGCCTCAGCGAATTATGTAATAGAAGGGCTGTTAAGTTGGTTTTAACAGTTTGTATAGCCCTCTCCGCTGCATTGGAACGAGGCGAATACGGAGTCGTGAAAATAGGCTTAACCGCATGTTGGAACAGAAAATCTTGATAGAGATTCGACTTAAAGGCCGGACCATTGTCGCTCACAATTAGAGATGGAAATCCATACGTGAAGAATATTGACTTCAGCAATGCCACGGTAGTTTCAGCAGTTGCTCGACGCGTCGGAAGCGCTATCAGCCATTTTGAGTACGCATCAATGACCAAAAATATATATCTGTATTTTTTTGATGAGGATATAATTAATGGACCAGCGTAATCCACGTGGAGCCGCGACCAAACAGCTTCGGGTGGTATGGACTGCATTTGTAGCTCATTTGACACATTGGCTGGTTTCACCACGGCGCATGTTTGACAGTTCTGAATATATTCCTTACAACGCTTGAAGAGTTGCGGATGCGTAAATCGTCGCGCAATTGCCCTGTAACATTTTGTTAAACCATGATGAGATATTGAATGAAA
This sequence comes from Brachynemurus nebulosus, assembly GCA_035578155.1. Lineage (NCBI taxonomy): Eukaryota > Metazoa > Arthropoda > Insecta > Neuroptera > Myrmeleontidae > Brachynemurus > Brachynemurus nebulosus. The sequence goes on from JAPWDM010000016.1 coordinate 5,234,756, forward strand.
ATATTCAATTACAAAATCCAACATAGAAGATGGAAGTACGATACGTTTAAGCCTACGCCTGCCTACGAGCTTACACAAGAGACCGTTGGATAGTGTAAAGTTATTACATTTAATACCCGACTCAAGGTCAGATAAAATGAGTTTACACTCATCATCTAGTCGCTGTGTAATAGACACGTAACCATCAGGGGTATGCATAAGCTGAAACAGCACTTCTGTTGGATCCTGCAACTGAGGATTTGAATCTTGATTTTGATCATCATGATCATTATGTGAAAATAATCTACTTAAGGTATCTGCTATTACATTATCTTTACCTTTTACGGATCTTAATTCAAAATCGAATCCAGAAAGAAGGAGTAGCCACCTTGAAAGTTTTGAAAATTTACGTGGGGTATTTGCAAGCCAATTAACGGCTGCACAATCACATTCGATAATAAAATGCCTGCCAACAAGATAATCCTTAAAATGGAGTACCGAGTTGACAACAGCTAAAAGCTCAAGTTCATAAGAATTATATCTAACCTGTGCCCCTTGTAATTTTCGTGAAAAATATTCAATGGGGAATAATCCCTTTGGTAACTGATTTTGCAGAATGCCGGCGATGCTGTTTGCACTAGCATCGCAGGTTAAGACTAACGGATAATTAAAATTTGGAAATTTCAATATAGGTGGTGTACTAAGTGCTTCCTTCAAGATACGAATTGCTGTGGTATGCTCGTCACGTATTTGAAATTTAATATTTTTCTTTTTTAAGGAATTTAAAGGTGCTACGATTTGTGCGTAATTTGGTATAAATTTTGCATAAAAAGCGCACATGCCAACGAATTTCTGAAGCTCCTTTAAATTTCTTAGGATTGGCAAATTTTTAATTGCCTCTACACGATCTTCTAACGGTAAACGGCCAGAAGCAGACACAGAATGACCCAAAATTTTAAGACGTGCTTTACAAAACTGCACCTTGTCTGGATTTATAGTAAGATTTAATTTTCTAAATCTAGAAAGTAATAGTTCAATGTGTTTCAGATGAGATTCGACATCTGGGCTATGGATAATTAAGTCGTCGTAATAAATTAAAAGAAATTCCCTACGAAAATCGGCGAGCTCAGTCATCAAGTACCTGAAGAGCGCTTGCGCTGAGTTACAAAGACCGAAGGGTACGACATTGAAATGAAAATGACCAAATGTCGTAATGATAGCAGTATATTTCTTTGATTCTTCCGCTAAGGGAATTTGATAAAAAGATTGAGATAAATCAACGACACTAAAAATTTTGGAATTACCCATTTGAATAAATATCGAATTCATCGAAACAGCGGTTAAGGGATCGTATGTCAAATAAGAATTGATAAATCTGTAGTCTGCAACGAGACGAAGACCGTTAGTCTTCTTTACGAAAAATACGGGACTAGCATACTGAGATTGGGACCGTGAAATGATACCCAATTTGAGTAGTTCCTGAAGATGTTGCTCCAATAGCAAGGTACGCTCTGGCGATAGAGAATAGGACTTTTTTGCTATTACAACATTTTGTTTAAGATGTAAATGATATTCGAAATTTTTTGCACGACCCGGTATCTTGGATAAAACTTTTTTATATTTCTTAACTATATTATTTAATCGGGTCTGTTGTGTAGTATTCAGAACTGAAGTACCGTCCAACATTACACTGATACGATTCGACATTTCATTGGGAATAGATATAAAATCTATAACCAAACCTTTGTTGTGTGAAAATGTAATATTTTTATTATAAAAATTAATAATTATGCGACAAAAGGTTAAAGCTAGTGAACCCAATAAAACATCGAACGGCAAATCATTACAAATGTAGAATGTTTGATTCCAAGATAATGTGGAGATTTTGAAATGTAAATTTACAGCTTTCCGGAAGAAAATTTTATTACTTCCGGGTACAGAAGCTGGTATTTCAGTTCTAAAATACTTTAACTTAGGGTTAATTTTAACTAATTTTTCAAAAAATTTCGAAGAAATGGCGCTCAAAGTCGAACCAGAGTCGAGGAGAGCGACACCTCCAGTACCATAAATGTTTATGTTAATGACAGGTAAAGTATATTTAAAGCTAAAGCAGTTTGGGTAATTTACCGAAAATTTTGATTTGAAACCTTTGAAATAGATAGGTCGGTATTCTGATTGTCATTTTCCATAAATGGATTTGACGACGGACGACTGTTACTTAAAGTTGCAAGTGTATTGTTATTAGAATTTCTTTTGCGCAAACAATTATCTATTGTATGCCCAGTACGCTTACAATAGCGGCAAAAAGGTTTACGCTGACCACTAGCAGACGGACTAGCAGTATTTGTTACAGATGTTTTAGCATCTGTATTTACTGGAGGTGTGGGACTGACTGACTGAGTTGGTTTTATTGAATTTTGTTCAACTTTATGTTGATAGAGACGAGTTCGGGAAATTATCTCCTGAACTCGAGAAATTTCTTTATCTAATTCAGAAAAATTCTGTGGGACATTCGCAAATTTTACCAATTCAAATGTGGTAAAATTTATGTGCGCATAAATTAAATTTATTACTGTCGTTTCCGGCCAAAATGGTTCTAAAATAGTGACAAATTTTCTTATCGAGGTAGCAAAATTGAAAAAAGATTCGTTTTGACCTTGTTTTCGAAGGACAAAACGATCTACTAATAATTGACGTTGCGGAGGAGAAATTAATGAAATGAGGTGTTGGTTGACGGACGGCCATGACATTTGAGAGGACACAAACTGTGACCATAAACTCCTCGTAGAAGGCGATACTTTTGAAGTTAAAAAAGTTAGAAAAATTTTGGGATCAAATAAATTGAGTACTATTACCTCGTTAATTGCTGCAATGAAATTAATGATTGACTCAGGAAACTGCACATTTAAAGTTGGAATGTCCTTGGTGAAGTCCTCGAACCTCAGTGACGGTTGAACAGGCTCCTCTACTATGAGAAGACACGGCACTAGGGACTATTCCCCAAAATCAACTGCTGGGCCTAAATTCTAAGAAATGAACAAGATTATTTTTCTGTAAATATGGTATGTAGGAAATCGTAAATAATAATTATAGAAATTAAGTTTAAAACTAACTTTATTTAATATTAAATAAGTTTTTGTTGTTTAAATAATTTACACAAAGCTAACAAGTAATGGCACATGTTTTTTTTTTTAACAGCATTTTAAAATGGCTGAAAGAAATATGAACTTATATTGAAACGCGCCAATGGTAAGAATTTTGCATAATATTTCAAAATTTAAAAAGTGCTAACAAGATATTTAAAAATATTCAAAATGGCGAATAAGTTACATAATAATTTATTTTTAAGGAGAAATTTTATATTAAGAATAAATAAATTTTGTTACTAATAAAAATTATACATAACTTACAATACTAAATATACATATCGTAATTATTTTCAACAGAAATGATTAATTACATTTAACTGAGAAAAGACGATATTATATAAATTTGAAACACAGTAGTGCTTCAATGAATAAAGAATAGAATTGGTATAATGAAACCAATCCTATAAAACATTTATATTAATATAATAAAAGAAATTTTTAAGTTATTACCCAAACATGCCATCTTGTGCTTCCGAACTCCAAACCGGATACGCCACATTGTAGAATGATTTGTAACTCATGCAAAAATACTTGGACGAATTATACATTTGGACATGTTGACTTAAAACGATTATGCTTTCGGCATTGTTACTTTACAAAATCCAAATAAAATTCTTTGTACATTATTAGTGACAAATAAATGGGTTGAAACAACAAACAACACACGAGTATCTTCACTCCGCAATTTAGAAAGAGTGTGTGTGTGTTTGTGTTACCTGAGATAGTTTTACGCATTAATCCATACAGTAACACGACTGTATTAATACGCCCGGTTCAAATTATTACGCGTGCAAAAGCAGAACCTATTTATTATTTTATAAAACTTTATTTCCTAATAAGTATATTAAAAACCGGAATATGTAATTTAATTTTAGTTTAAAGATATACTAAACTAATTATTTAAACGTTTAAGTAAATTACCTTTTTCCGAAAGAATCGTATGTAAAACTAAAAACTGAACTACTTTTTTTTTAAAAGAACCAGAGACCAAAATATGGTATGATCTTGCAGTTTGCGCACTGCATATGTACAGTAGAACAATATCGAATATTTTTAATCAATACGAACCGATATCACACAAGATCAAAATTGTCAATAAAATATTATACTTTATGTACTCTACGCGCAAACAAAATTGTCACATCCGTGACATACCGTATAATCTTATTATATAACCAGTGGTAGATTTTCTATCCACTACATCACTAGCCCAATCAGCATCAACATAGCAATCAATCAAATTATCAACTATATTTCTTTTAAAAAACAATTTCAAATCTTTTGTTAAGTATAAATATTTCAAAATTCTCATAGCATATTTAAAATGTGTCTTATCATAATTATTTTGAAATCTACTTAAATAGTTTACACAGAAACTAATATCAGGTCTAGTCCCTGAACTTATGTATAATAATGCTCCAATTAAATTTCTATATTTTATTTCATTACATGCTGATTGTGCAGGTTCTAGTTTAAGATTTTGTTCCATTGGGGTCGCATACAATTTTGAGTTTAAAATATCATATTTATTAGCTAGCGTTTGAATATAACTTTCTTGATCAAGTGTCATTATTCCATTTTTATAATCATAATTAATATTTATACCCAGATAAGTTTTAACTTCTCCTAAATCTTTCATTTGAAATCTATCTGATAATAAGCTTTTAATATAATTTAATTTTACTTTATCTTTACCACAGATCAACATATCGTCTACAAATAAAATTAAATAAACAATTTCATCCTTATCAATAAAAGTATATAAGCAACAATCATTTTCACTTCTAATAAATCCTAACTTTTTAACATAAGTATCAAAACATTCATACCACCTTGGGCTTTCTCTTAAACCATGCAGAGCTTTTTTTAACTTAAAAACTCTCTCAGTATTATCATTATATCCGTCTGGCTGTTTAACATATACTTCAGATTTTATTTTGCCATTTAAAATGCAGTTTCCACATCCATTTGCATTATAATTAAACCATTCTGACAACAATATGACAATAAAATCTTTAAACTTTGCATTCTAGCAACTGGGGAATATATATCTTCAATCATTTCATTTTGTTGAAATCCCCTAACAACTAATCTAGCTTTATATTTATTATTAGCCTTTTTAGTATATACCCATTTCACATCTAAAATTTTTTTATCTTTTGGTTTTTCAACTAACATCCAAGTATCACTTTTAATTAAGCAAGACATTTCTTTGTCCATTGCATTTTTCCAATTTTGAGCATCACATGATCTCATTGCCTGATCAAAATTTACAGGACTTTCCGCATTAACATAATTTACATAAACAATACCGTTATAAACAAAATTTTCATCATCGTATCGTACAGGTTTCCTTTTATTTCTTTCTGAACGCCTTAACTCTACATTTTCATCATTACCTACACTTTCTTGCATATTTTCAACTATTTTATCATTCTCATTTATATTAATATTATCATTTTCAAAACCAACTATTTTAACATCTTTTTCAACTATGTCTACATGTCTAGCCACTACTATTCTATCATTTATCAGTACTCTATAACCTACATTTTCGTAGCCTAACAAAATTCCCATTTCAGCTTTACTGTCCCATTTTGATTGTCTCTTCTGTTCAGGTACTCTTACAAAAATTGTACTACCATATAAACGTAAATTTTTAATACAAGGCTTTTCACCAAACATTATTTCATAACAAACATACTATTTTCAAACATAGTGTTTTATCTTTTTCTACTGAATTTGCAATTATTCTATTTTTTAAATAAGCTGCTACCTCTGGCCAATACTTTAACTACCTCTGGCCAATACTTCCTTGGTACTCTAGCTTCTGCTAATAAACACCTAGACATGTTCATTACATCTCTGTTATATTTTTCTGCTCTCCCATTTAACTCATGCACATACGGTGGACATGGTTCAATAAAAATCCCCTTTTCTCTAGCAAACTGATACATATTCTTATTCAAATATTCTTTACCGTTATCGCATCTTAATCTTTTGACTCTTTTTCCAGTCAAATTTTCTATTATATTAACATATTCAACAAAACAATTACAAACTTCCTCTTTAGATTTTATTACAAATACTTTAGCTACTTTACTATAATCATCAATGAATGTTAAAAAATATTTTTCCCCATTATAACCTACTGTATTATGTGGACCATTTAAGTCAGAATGAATTATTTCTAAAATATCTTTTGCTCTTTTCCTGTTATCTTCAAAAGATAAATTATGCATCTTATTCTCTATACAAACTTTACACTTCAAATAATCAGGTTCAATTTTATCTGGAAATCCTTCTAAAAGTTTTTTATTACACATAGTCCTTAAATAATTGAAATTTACATGACCTAATTTTCTATGTAATTTTTCTTTTTCGGTCATTGAAGATTCATTTTCCTTATTTATAAAATTTGATTCTTTTCTCACAATCAAACTGTTCATAAAATAAATATCATTTCTCTTATTTGCTAATGCAATTAAATCTCCAAATTCATTATAAATTTTAGAAGTATTGTCCTTTGAAATAACTTTATTTTTTTTTTGTTACTTTACCATAACTAATTAAATTTTTATCCATTTCCTTAACATAAAAAACATTATTCAATTTAACTTCTTGATTTAAGTTATTAAAAGTTACTAAAATACTTCCTACTTTTGTCGCTTCTAAATATCTACCATCTCCTACTTTTACCTTAACCGGTACTTTTAATTGAATACTATCATCACTATCATTATAATATTTATCATTATTAACTATATGATCTGAACAACCACTATCTAATAACCATTCAATATTGTTTTCACAATTATTAACTTCAATATTTAAATTGTCATTTACGTTTACCTCAATTTCAGTACAAAAACTGTTTTGGTTACCGTAACCCGAGTTGTTGTTCCATTCTTGACCTTGTTTCCAACCACCGCTCCGGCGATTCTGGTTGTAACCTCTTCCTTGATACTGCCTTATCTGTTGTCGACCACCTCCTCGTTGTTGTTGTATACGTCCTCGCTGTTGCTGAAAGCCACCTCTATTTCTCCAAAATTCTCCATTCTGTTTTGCATTTGGGCACTCATTCTTGAAATGTCCGAGTTTTCCACAGTTGAAGCATTTTTTACCTTGCCTTTGCGTTGCTTATATAACTTATTTGCGTTGCTTAAACTTTTACTTGATGATCTTCTTTTAAATACTTCTTATTTTATTTTAAATAATTAATAATTTCGTTGTTTAATTGTTTTAATTTATTTTGACTTCTTTTTTATGTAATTATTTTGTTACTTGTATTATTTACTTTTAGATTTTAATCATTATTTTATTTTAAGTTATTAAGTTTAATTTTATTTTCTTTTGATTTTGTTTTAATTTTATTTTTAAGAAGTTTGTTTCGGTCGAGTTTGTTTTTAAGGTTTTTTATAACAAATAAGTCCCAATTTAAATTTAACAAAATTTATTTAAAATCAAATTTCAATTTATAAAGTTAAGAATTAATTTTGAAAAGAAATTTATTTAAAATTAAAGTTCAGTTTACAAAAGTTTAGAATAAATTTGGAGAAAAGTCTTCAAATTTACAAAAGCACAACAATTACACAAATGAGCAAAATTACGTACAACAATCGAAACATTATTACTTTTACAAATTTTTTTTGAAAATTTCAAAATACCGACGGTCAGAGTAACGAGTTAAAATTGATAAAAATTTTCCAGAACTAAATTTTTGTTTTTTTGAAATTACAAATTTATAGAGATATTATTGCTTAACTAGCAAAAATGCATGATACACGTTTTTTTTGGAACGAAGCTTCTAGAACATTGATTTATTGTTGGTTACATGTGAATTGCGAGTTTTGCATTTTTACTAGTTTCAACTAGATTTTGTAAAAAGGAAATACATAAAATATAATCAATGGAAATGTTAAATTTTGAATAAATAATTTTGAATTATCTTAAATAATTATTCTATAGATTGAAAATGTTAAAGGAAATTCATCAGCAATTCTGTCGGCACGACATCGCCCTCCTCTGAAGAGTGGGTTCTGGCTTCTGAAGGTTTGAATATGACGAATGACACGACGTCCTGTGGGAGATGCTGATGAGATCGTTGTTGTACTTGAATTAGACGGATGGGGCGTCGTCCAGATGAATTTGTTGAATTTGAGAGATGTTAGAGTTGAATGGGACGGATGGGGCGTCGTCCAGATGAATTTGTAGAATTTGAGAGATGTTAGAGTTGAATGGGACGGATGGGTCGTCGTCCTGTGATACTGGAAGAAGTTGAAAAACTCCTATTGTATATTTTTGTAAGAAGTTGCTCAGTGGCTGGTTCGTATCTGACCTCGGAGTTCAGTGGTTGAACCTGGTTGTGTCTGTTTTCTCCAAACAGGCAATTATAAAAATTGAAAGTGTCTCCATTGCGTTTACGACATGGTGTAAGGCACCTAAACAAACTAGATAATAAAGTTAAAAATAATTTAATTATGCCATATTTATGCAGATAGTATAAAGCAATTATAATGACGAGTGATCCTCCAGTGTATGTTAACCATTCGTAGATTTGGTTTTCGTAACGTATAATGAATGGCTTGTTCAGCTGTCGTTGAAGATTTTCATCCATTTGATTTAGTTTATGTTGTGTGTATTTTAGTTCGTTCAGATCCAAATTGGTTATCCTTATTGGTTTGATTTCTTCGTGCTTCAAAGTTTTTTTTCATAATTCACGTATTTACAACAGTCGTCCTCTAGGATGTCGACCTGCGGGATTCTGATGTAACTTGAAATATTTTTCATTGATACTATTGGTTGTAGAATGATTTCTGATGTGATGAGACGGCAGTCACCATTGATTTCGATGGTTCCCATTCCATCCAGTGAAATTTCTTCATCTTCTTCACCGTTGCATAAAATATTGCATTTCGTTTTCCTAGCTAATATGAATAACCATTTTTTATTGGAAATCGATTGCCATATTTCTGGAATAGCTTCTATTGTTGTTGTTTTAGATGACTGCGGTAAATTTTCGGTTTCCAAGTCGAAAACTTCGAGTTCGCATATGTGATCTGATCGTCTCTCCATAGTTTTAATATTTGAACAAATGAAAATGCTATCTATGTTTATGCAATCATCTAAATTTTCTAATAAGGCAAATTGTGATTTGCTTCTACTTGTAATTATATAAGGATAATCAATTGTTATGTAAGATATTTTGGATGAATTTTTATGAGGAGTAGGTAATGGGTATGTTTGATACAATATGTTTGAATACTCCATTATTTGAGTGATTGGTATTTTTAATAATATGACTAATACGTTTTCTTTAAAGAAAGATTTGATTGTCATTATTTTATAATAATCTGCAATGTAATTTTCATTTAATGGCAATGGTAGTTCAACTGAAGTTAAGGGTTGCAATTCCTTAATCAACGTTGCTGGATTTACTACCTTATAATCAATTATACCATGTCTTATTAACGTTAAAGTTGTACTATAAGATTGGAGCAATCGTAAATTTATATCGTTAATTTGTTTCAACAACAGTAAATGATCGAGTGCAGCAATTTCTAATTGGTTATTATTTATTACTGCTTCTGAATCAACCATATACTTATTAAAACTTTTAATATTAGAATTTAATTCATTTTCTGCATTTTGAATTTTTGTTAAAGTTTTATTGAGAGTAGACATTGTTTCCGATAAAATTTTAATTTGATCTTTCATAATATTTTGGGTATTTTTTCTATCGTCGATGAGTGTGTTGATTGAATTTTTGTAAAAAGCTGCATCACTTGAATCTGGGTCCCGACCAACCAATTTAGAATTTTCGAACCGGCATCAATTAAGCCTCTTTTTTGTCTATGCATTTTTAACGTATTTATTAAGGATTTTATTTCTTCTAGTTGTTGCAATATTAATTTTTGTTGTAATTTACATGTGGCTGCATTAGGGTTTTGTATTGGAATTTTATTACATAAAGTTACCGAATTAGAGTAGTGAATTTGTACTAACCTTAAATTATCTATGAATATAGTGGTGTTTATAAAATGAACTAAAGTAAGTTTTTGGGTGGATATTTTTGCATCACCTAATTTTTTGAAAAATATGCCAGATGATTTATTGATTTTCTCTACTTGAATGTGCGATTGGCTCATTCGGATCAGCAGAAGTACTATCATTATTCCAATTGTAAGCTTCATCTGAGACATAAAGTTTCAGGCTATTAGTATGATATATTTTATCAAATTTTTTCATTTTTATTTTAACTGCGTTCGTGGAAGGGTAGGTTTGAATTACTTTAAAGGGACCGTGAAATTTGTCAGTAAGTTTACCGGGACCATGTTGTCCTTCTTTAACAAATACAAGATCGCCTACTTTAAATTGACGTTGTTTAGAATTTGTATCGTATGAACTTTTATTAACGTTTTTACTTTTAATTAGATTTTTCCTAGCTGTATCTCTAATTTTCGAAATTTTATTTTGAATTTCTTCAGTTAAATCTTGATATGTTCGTCTGTTCGGGTGATTTAAAACATTTGGAATTAACGGGTCTTTACCAAATACTAATTTATAGGGAGTTTCGTTAGTGGACCTATTTATAAGAGTGTTGTATGAAAAAGTTGCAAGATATAGCATTTCATCCCAGTTGTCTAAATCTTCGTTAATATAGGATCGTAAATAATTTTCTAAATAAGCGTGGGATCTTTCTAAAGAACCATTTGATTGTGGATGATATGAGGAGGTAGTTTTGTGTTTAATTGAAAATAGTTTACTGACTTCTTTAAATAAAGCGCTAGTAAAAGTTGCGTCTTGGTCGGTTAATATGAAGGTATTCGTTAAAACATAAAAAAATGCGACAAAAGAATCCACTGCAATAACTTCCCAGTGGGAAGTTAAAAAGAATATTATTTTTTGGATGAATTTGCTCTGTAAATGAAACTATATTTCGCGCGTTTTCTGTCTCAACCTCGTATATCAAAAACTACATGTTTTAGGACACACAAAAGTTATATTAAATACTGTATTTATACATATACTTATCTATATATATTTATATATATACGTAGCCAACATCAATGGGTGTAATTAGTATAAATCTTAAATTCATAGTGATGAAGATAAAGATTTAAATACGTTTTGTTTGTGTGTCCAAAAATTGGGATTTTTCAGAAGGGGGGGGGAAACCGAAGGTACTGGCGTGTTTTAGAAAGTATATAGCAGCCGTTTCTGCTTTTTTATCAGGCATCGGGAAGGTTTGTAGGTGTTTTGTTAGATTATCTTGCAAAGTAAAAATAAATCTGTTTTTATTTTTAGTTTTGGGTAACGGGCCGATAAAATCGAGTGAGGTTTCGTCATTAAAATTCCTAGCACTGGTAGTTATTATCATAGGGGATTTAGGTATTCGGGAAGGTTTGGATTTTTGACACGTTTAACAATTTTTTATATAATTTTCAACAGAAGTTTTTATGCCTTTCCAAAAGTATTTTTTTCGTAATTCTTCAAAAGTGCGTTTTACCCCTGGGTGACCTCTTAAGGGATGATCGTGGTATTGTCTTAATAATTTACGTTTTTCTTCATTTCCGCGAATTAATTGTGGTTCATCAGAATTATTTTCGTTTGCATAGTTTTGATCGTTTGTGTCGTCTATATCGTCAAAACTGTTAACACTAACGTTATCTAGATTGCCTAAGTTAGTAGATTTATTACAAAAATTAAGTCATTTGAATTTATGATTTTAACATTCTCTGAAAAATGATACTTTATTAAATTTTGAAAGTAGTTATTTTGAATACTACTATCAATATGAGAGATGTCAGTTATTACATTTTCGTCACTTGAAGTTACTGCAATTTCACCTATTGTATTAAACAGAATTTTTAGATCTAACTGATCATTTATTTGATTTTTAATTGTAAATAAAGTTAATGTCTGTTCGTCCGTTTCGTCACGAAAAACTTGTCCTAAATTTGAATTGATTAAATCTATTTCAGTAAATTTTTTTAGTAAAAACGTTTTTAAAATATCGTTGATTTTGAGATCTTTTGAAATTGGAACAATTAGTGATTTTATATCTTTTATATGAGTAGGTGTTAAATATTCAATTTTACTGGTATGGTTATTGTTAAAATGATTGAAATCTTCAAATGATTTGTCTTTGTCCGTCATGAAGTATAAAATTGGTCTACTTAGTAAATCAGCTACATGATTAGTTTTTCCTGGAATGTATTTAATTTCGTAGTTATAATTCATTAATTTTAATCGCCACCTAACTAATCTGCTAGTTGGATCTTTTACATTATAAAGCCAAACAAGAGCCCTATGGTCAGTTTTTGTTTCAAATTTTCTACCATAAAGAAAATAATGAAAATGCTTGACTGTTTTTATAATAGCAAGACATTCCTTTTCTACGATCGCGTAATGTTCTTGTGCCTTATTGAGTGTGTATGAGTAGTAAGCACAAGGCATGTCAATACCGTCGTAATTTTGGGTTAGTACTCCACCTATACAATTTTTAGAAGCGTCTGTAGCAATCGAAAACATTTTGTTATCATCGGGATATTTTAGGATAGGAGCAGAGGTTAATTTTAGTTTCAAGGTTTCAAAAGCAATTTTACAGTTTGTGTCAAAATTAAATGGTACATTCTTTCTTAATAAGTTTATTAATGGTTTTGCAATTAATCCATAATTAGAAATGAATTTTCTATAATAACCTGTCGTTCCAAGAAAACTTTGTAATTGTTTGATATTTTGGGGTTCTTTTAAGTTTGAAATTTTGTGAATTTTGGAAGTTTGTGGGTGATAGCCATCTAAACGGATTACGTGTCCTAAATAATTTAATTCTGTTTTTAAAAATTCACATTTATCCATATTTATTTTTAAGTTATTATCACTAAGCAATGTTAATACTTCGTCAAGATTTTTAAGGTGTTCTTCAAGATTTTTACCTAAAATTATAAGATCGTCAAGATAACACATGAATTTTTTCTCTCTTATTAAATTTTGGAAAATTTCGTTCATTAATGTTTGAAAAGTAGCCGGAGAGCTGATTAGGCCGAACGGCATTTTCAGGAATTCATAATGAAAAAGACCGACACTGAAAGCAGTTTTGGGAATATCAGATGTTTTAACAGGAATCTGATGAAAGCCGCTTGCCAAATCAAGGGCAGAAAAATATTTGTTGTTACCTAAGTTAGATAATATTTCATCAATACGAGGGATCGGATAATTATTTGCGACCGTCTTCTGGTTCAATTTTCTATAATCAATAATCAATCTGTATTTCTTTTTACCTGATGCGTCTGGTTTTTTATCGACTATCCACACTGGACTATTATACGGACTTTTAGATTTACGTATTATGTTATTAGCTAATAAATCTTCTACCTGTCTTTGTGCTTCTTCTAATAAGGGTTTTGGTAAACGATAGATTTTGCTTTTTACTGGAATATTATCTGTTAAGGGAATTTCATGCTCAATTAACTTAGTACAACCCGGTGGATCGTTTTCTAATTTAACTGTTTTATTATGTTTAAAAATAATTTTTTCTAATAAAGATTTTTCGTTTGCATTTAAATGATTAGTTTGTAATTCTTTTAATATTTCACTATGCTTATCTGTTAAGGAAAAAATTTTACTTGTATTTTCTAAAGTAATAGTATTATTTTTAAAATTCATAATAGCGTTATATTTACTTAAAAAATCAATTCCAAGAATTCCATTTAGGGGAATGCTATCGTTTGTTACCAAATGAAACTTATGAAAATATTTTTGTTTATCAAATTCTAAATTAATGTGTACTAAACCATGTGTGGGGATAATTTCGGGTGTTATACCACTTATAATAATTTTAATGTTAGATTCTATTAATGTTTGATAATTAGAGTTTAAACTACATAATTTTATCAGAGACACGGTTGCGCCACTGTCTAATAAAAATATAAAATAACCTTGTACAGAATGAGGAGAGAAAAATTTTATTTTTCTATCATTTATAACATTTGAAATGTTTGTTGTTGAGCTGAAGCCGCATCGATAGAACTCGTTGTTGGGGCTTCGGTCAACCCGAGTTGGTTTAAGTTTAAATCCTGAAGGTTTTTAGTTACATGCGCCACTTTAGTATTAGGGTTATTTAAATTATCGTTAAATTTTTTCTTTACGACACTCATCAACTGTATGTCCCAAAAATTTACAATAAGTACATTGTTTAAATTTTTTTATTTTCGTTATTTGTAGAAAATGAATTATTTTTAAATAATTCACTGTTGAGAAATTTACTTTGTGAAACTCCATTTTAAATATTGAAAAATATTTAAAGTTCGATTACTTTGTCTATTTCACGAATTAAAAGTTATTTTTACTGAACGCGTACTTTACGAATTTTCATCTTTCTACTCTGAGGATGACCGAAAGGTTGAAAACGCGTTCAGTAAAAATAACTTTTAATTCGTGAAACAGACAAAGTAATCGAACTTTAAATATTTTTCAAGAATTATTTTTATTTCGACAATCACGAGTGTTGTGATTTGTCTTTTTGCAAATTTTACAATATTTTTTATTAGAATTATTATGTTCTTTATTAGAACTTTGCGATAATAAAAATGCTTCTTCCTCGCATGCGATTGCAAGGGCTTTATTCATAGACACATAAGTTTTGTGTCGTAGAATGTCTGATAATTCAGGTTTACAATGATGGGTAAACCTGCGTAAAGCGATTTCGTTTATTAAAGCTAATTTTCCTATTAGCATTGAATTAGAAATTGTTGTTTCTTTAATTTTTTTGAACTATTTTAGCATTTAATTGCTCGATTCTAAGATAAAAATCTTTAACCGATTCGTTCGGTTTTTGTTTACAGGTTTCCAATTGTTCCTGTAAATGCGTTAGGCTTTCCGTAATTTGAAAAGCTTGATTTAATTTTACTTTTAAATCATCAAATGTGTTTATACCCGTCGCGTTAATTTTATTTTTAACTGTCGCGGATATTTTTGAAAAAATTAAAGGAGTTAATGCCCTATATTGATTTTCATTAGCTAATGTAAGAGCGTTTTCCGCATTTTGAATAAAATTTTGTAATTCGGCGGGATTACCATTAAACGGAGTAATCATTTGTGCCAAGAATGTTAAAGGAATATTTTTAGTAGAATCAACGACATTAAAATCGTTGTCCTCAGATAGGACAGATGGGGTTGGATTTCCGTTTTCCTCAGTCATTGTTAAACAAAAAATTTAGATAAAAATAAAATAAAATAAAATAGAAGCAACAATCAAAACTTGCCTACCTTGTAAGCTCGATTCTTTTTTAGAACGTCTAGACCCACTGGTAGTTGTTTGTTGTTGTAACTTTCAGATCACTACGCGTTAAGCTGGTAGCTGCTGGAGCTGTCTTGACCTAGGCATAGATAACGCTGTTTTCTTTCAGGCCACTTCCGCTGGGCTGGTAGCTATTGAACCGTCGTCGCACAACGGGAATGTGGTGCTGTCTATTTTTCTTTCAGGCCACTTCTTCTGGGCTGGTAGCTATTGAACCGTCGTCGCACAGTAAGAACGTGGTGCTGTTAATTTTTCTTTCTGGCCACTTCCGCTGGGCTGGTAGCTATTGAACCGTCGTCGCACAGTGAGAATGTGGAGCTGTAGTGGTCCTAGTAGCTGCTGCTGGATCCTGAACAGCTGCTGTTTGCTGATCCTGGCAGGATCGCCATTAAATATGTCGTGCCCCGAAGAAGCTGAAGCGGTTCGACGAGAAAGTATACTTGACTCACGGTCGTCTTACGATCTCTATACCCAGTATTCTTCTTCTACGACGATTTATTGGGATCCGCAGTTAAGGGTGACCGCCACTCAAGTTTTTTGGAGAAACAGGAGAAACCGAGTTCTGGATTAGGTTGATGATTTCGGACTTATTTGCGTTGCTTAAACTTTTACTTGATGATCTTCTTTTAAATACTTCTTATTTTATTTTAAATAATTAATAATTTCGTTGTTTAATTGTTTTAATTTATTTTGACTTCTTTTTTATTTAATTATTTTGTTAATTGTATTATTTACTTTTAGATTTTAATTATTAATTTATTTTAAGTTATTAAGTTTAATTTTATTTTCTTTTGATTTGTTTTAATTTTATTTTTAAGAAGTTTGTTTCAGTCCAGTTTGTTTTTAAGGTTTTTTATAACAAATAAGTCCCAATTTAAATTTAACAAAATTTATTTAAAATCAAATTTCCATTTATAAAGTTAAGAACTAATTTTGAAAAGAAATTTATTTAAAATTAAAGTTCAGTTTACAAAAGTTTAGAATAAATTTGGAGAAAAGTCTTTAAATTTACAAAAGCACAACAATTACAAAAATGATCAAAATTACGTACAACAATCGAAACATTATTACTTTTACAAATTTTCTTTGAAAATTTCAAAATACCAACGGACAGAATAACGAGTTAAAATTGATAAAAATTTTCCAGAACTAAATTTTTGTTTTTTTGAAATTACAAATTTATAGAGATATTATTGCTTAACTAGCAAAAATGCATGATACACGTTTTTTTGGAACGAAGCTTCTAGAACATTGATTTATTGTTAGTTAAATGTGAATTGCGAATTTTGCGTTTTTACTAGTTTCAACTAGATTTTGTAAAAAGGAAATACATAAAATATAATCAAAGGAAATGTTAAATTTTGAATAAATAATTTTGAATTATCTTAAATAATTATTCTATAGATTGAAAATGTTAAAGGAAATTCATCAGCAATTCTGTCGGCACGACATATATATATATATATATATATATATATATATATATATATATATATATATATATATATATATATATATATATTCCCGTGACCTTTTGACATGTGCAGGGCTCGCCTATGGGCGGGAGGAGCTGAAATTTGGTAAGTGGGGCTCATTTTCGATGCACAACAATACTATCAAAGTGGGGTCAAATTTCGGGCAAATTTTGGATCTGACCCAACTTTTAAGGGGGTGGTGGGCGGCGATAAAACCATAAACTTTTTCAAACCGGTTGGACATAATATTTCTGTCAATTATCTACAACATATGTAAATTTCAGCTTCCTAGGATTATTTCAAGGAAGTAAAGGGGGAAAAAAGTTTTGGCTGGATCTAACTACTCATACTTTGGTATTTTTCTCATACTAGCCCTTAAGCAATTTGGATGAAAAATAGTCAAAAGATTTAGACCTAGGTTACATGACAATAGAAATTTTTTCATTGAGGTCATTAAATTTCTAAGGGATTAAACACCACTAAGAGTGGGTTTATTAAAAATCTTTTTAAGAAAATCATAGCTCAAATTCTTTAAAATTCTGTAAAAATCCTACCAGTTATTAGTTAATAAATAATACGTGTTACCCACTGTAATGGCGCTGCGTAACTGGGGGTTTTGAGGGGCTGTATATAAGAACGAAATTTTTAACAAATATTAAATATTTATGATTTTCCCTATTATACAATTTATAAAATATAGGAAAAATCAAGTTAATTAGCAATTCCTTGACTTGAAATATATAGTTTTGAAACATTGAAGTAGCTTTATAAGAAAAACTCTAGGACTGCAGTTTGTAATTAAATGTATTATGAAATAGCGGAAGAATATACTTGAAACTTAATTTATCTTTTTAATAGTGTAAAAAGATAAATTAAGTTTCAAGATGTTGATAAAAGAGGTATTTTTAGGCAAATGCCGGTAAGAAAAAGTGCCTTTTTAGTAAATTAATGGAGTGGACATTTTTCGAGTATGTACTTTTAACGAATTAACACCTATCGACAAAGAAATAACAGTCATGATAATACCTAAAGGAACTACGGGGGAGATACAACCACCATATATATATGGACTCCGAATATGCAAGAATTTCATCACGCGGTTTTCCAATAGTATAATGCTATACTTATTTACGATATCAATCTTCATTCTCGTAACAACGTAATAAAGCTACAATCATTGATTCTTAACCAATTTTCTTCTCCTTGATATCAAAAATTATTCTGTTTTTCATGGTAAAAAAGCGGATACATAAGTAAAAGATAAGAAAAATTTGACAATTCAGTTGCATTTGCTCTCCAAGTGTCCCCCAAATGCGAAATTGGGAGTTGTGAAGAATTATCTTTTGTAAGATGTTCTGATTAAAACACTTCTTTGAAGAATATCATTACTGTGAAAATTATTATCCATAGTTCTAATTAATATTTTTTTCATACCTGTATAAAATGATTGTACATTGTAAAATACAGTCATACTGAATCATTTTAACCTCTGTTTACTGTACCAGTATTCAACATCTACTTAAAATAATAATTAATTTACATTTTTATTTGTATTTTCTTTCACTATTTTATAATACATGACATTTAATTACAAACTGCAATCTTAAATTTTGTCTCATAAAGCTACTTCAGTGTTTCAAAACTATATATTTCAAGTCAAGAAATTAACAATTAACTTGATGTTTCCTATATTTTATAAATTTTATAATGGGCAAAATCCTAAATATTTAATTTTTGTTAAAAATTTCGTTCTTACATACAGGCCCGCCATAACCCCTCAGTTTCGCCGCACCGTTACAATGGATAATACGTATAATTTATTAATTATTAACTTGTTGCCTTTTTACCGAATTTTAAAGAATTTGAGCTATGATCTCCTTAATAAAATTTTAATAAGCCCACTCTTAGCGGTGTTTAACCCCGTAGAAATTAAGTGACCCCAATGAAAAAAAATTCTATAGTAATTTAATCTCGGTCTAAATCTTTTGACCATTTTTAATCAAAATTGCTTAAAGACTAGTATGAGAAAAATACCAAAATATGATTTTTCAGCGAATTTTTTAAGGAGTGTTTTACCCCTTAAATATGGGACTGGGCACCTACAATTAAAATATGTTTGTTACTTTGTCAAGTACTATAACATATCTTAAAATGAACGAAATCGCAGAGGAACACTTCCATAGCATTCCTTGTAAGCAAATTTATATTTTTTTGTCTATTCTTTAGATGCGCCACAACTAAGGTGATATACATCGTTTTGGTATATGTTGTACTATTGCTTTTGGTGTTGATATGCTTATAGATGATTGGTGCGGCATAGTAGTTTGATGATGATGTATCTCCGCCGACCGGTTCCGAACTCACGATCTTATCAGACAAGAGCGGAGTTACTAACCACTAGATCACCTCGGGGTCAAGCAAATTATTGATGACGGTAATTTATTAAGAGATATGTTTAAAATAAAACATTTTAATGCTTAATTAGAAAATTTATATAAACAATTGAAAAAACTACACAAAAAAATATTACCATAGCTAAACGTTAACATGTTTTCAATAATATTAATTTGTCTTTATGTACCTTAAAAGATATTTGGACCGGTATAAATAAAATTTTAGGTAAAAATAATAAAGTAAAGGAAGCAATTGAGATAATTTATAATAGCAAATTGTATGATAATCCACATGAGATATCGGATATATTTCTTAACTATTATGCTGATTCGGTAATTGAAGAATTATCCTGTCATTTTGGTGATACCATATCAAAAGAATGTACGACTACAGAGATTGCAAGTGTTAAAAGTATATTTATGTACCCATCTAGTACATCTGAAATAGAGAATATAATAATGGATTTACCAAATAAGCAATCTTCAGGAGCAAATGGAGTGCCTGCACTTGGACTTAAATTTTGTGCCCATTCTATTTCCAACTTATTGTGTCCTATTTTTAATAAAGTTTTAGAAACTGTTTTTCCCAGTTCTTTAAAAATAACAAAAGTAAAACCATTTTATAAAAAAGGCGACAGAAAAGATGTCAAAAACTATAGGCCAATATCACTATTGTCTGTTTTTTCTAAAATATTGGAAAAAATAATATATAATACAAGAATTAATAATTTTTTAGAGACAAATCGAATATTATGCCCAACAGCCCAACATGGTCTTAGAGCAAATTGTTTTATATCCACTGCTATTTTTGATTTTTATGATCATTAGAGCAGAATTTTGGATGACGGTGAAAATGTTATTGGACTTTTTTTATCTTAGCTCAGCTTTTGACACAGTGGATCATGAGTTTTTACTCAAAAAACTTTAAAAACCGGGAATTAGAAGTACTGCTAATGATCTTATTATATCGTATCTAACTAATAGGGAATTTTTTGTTGAGATAGATGGCCATAATTCGAAGTGTAAAGATATCAGTGTAGGCGTACCACAAGGTAGCACACTTGGACCACTATTGTTGAACTGCTGTTATGTAAACGATTTAATAGAGAATATGTATTACGATAGGAAAAGTAATAATGTATGCTGATGACGTTACATTCCTAATAAGTGCAAGTAATTCTGATGAAGTTAATTTATTGGCGAGTCAGACATTACAAATATTTCAATCCTGGTGTTATAAGAATCAATTAATTATAAATCTAGAAAAAACTAATTTAATTTGTTTTAAACTGGGTCCAGACCATACATAATTTCACTAGAAACTAATGTTACTAAAAATATTTTATTGTCAGTGACACGAACAAAGTTCTTAGGTGTTATGATAGATTGTAACTTAAAATTTAATGAACAGAAAAATAACGTCTATAAAAAATTAATTAAAATTTGTTTCCAAATTCAAATTTTAAGGCAGTATTATTAGACAAGGAACAATTAGTAGCGTTTTACTACGCTTATGTCTACTCCACTATTAAGTGTGGAATACTTATATGGGGAAGAAGCTATGAAGTAAATAGAATCTTTATTCTACAAAAGAAAATAATAAGGACTATATTTAAAGTAAATAGGAGAAGTTCCTGTAAAAGTTTATTCAAAAACAACAAAATATTAACCTACTGGGGAATTTATACTTTAGAATTAGTTGTATATATAAAACAAAAAGAATTTTTCACTTGTCAAACGGACAAAATCCATTATGCAAGATTTAATATGCTGTACAATTTTACACACAGAACAAGTTTCTGTGAAAGAACTTCGGTATATACACTGGTTATAACATAATGTTTAAATTACCAAATGAACTACAAAATAAAAATAATTTAGTTAAGTTCAAAAAAATGTTAAAAAAATATTTATTTAATAAAATGTACACCATATGATATAAATGAATTAATTTGATAATCAGATGGAAAGATATTATTAATAATATCTCGATATATATAATATATATGTAACTAGATTAATACCTAGATATCTTTGTTATGTCATGACACTTTTGTAAACTTTTTGTAAAAAGTCAAATACAAATAAACATTTATTATTTTATTTTTTTTTTTAAATTGGAGCACTGCTGCCGGTGGATGACGCGGTCAGCAGTGTCCGGCGGCATCGCCAGCGGAGGGCATGCACCGCCAAAACGGGAAAATTATAAAAACGACACATATAGACAGGAACACATGAATGCATTAGACAACGGACAAACATACACATGATAAAATTCACCAATGAACCCTGCCATCCCAGGGCTTCATAACGAGCGGATAGTCCTTGGTGGCGGTACGCTAAGTACTAGCCAGAACGTCCGGTCACCAAGGACTGAAAACCAACGATGAAACTCCGAGGTGTAAAGGGCCTCGGAGTGGAGAATATTGAGTAAAAATATCACGAGATAAAATCACAATAATATCACAAGGAAAAATAAGAAGAAAATGTTATTACGTCACTGGGGAGCCACAGGTCGACCAGTGCCGCAATAAGTAGTTAAAAAAAATACCGCTGAAGGGCCACAACAGCAAGCCCACAGCGGCACAACAAAATATCACAGATAAGAATAAAAAAAAAAAATTGATGCACCACCTCGGGTGGAAAAGGCCCTCAGTGTTACATCGTTAAAACAAAACAGATTAAAAACAATCTTATTAAAAAATAAAAACAACAATATCACAGCTTTCAAAAGTTTCTTGCTCTGTGACACAATTCCGCTTCCCATAGTCTCGACAATTCCGAAATGGCGTCGTCAACACCTAGGAACTCACACGTGTAGGGACAGTGACATCTGATTACTGAGCAACACGTAATGTTCTGTCAGATAACTGATTACTGGGTACATGTGCCGTTCTGTCAGATGTCGGGGTCAACCTACACGGGAGACCGGTGCGATGACTAGGCCACGTTCGTTCGAGTCGAGTCTACAGAGAAAGGTACAGTGGCACAGAGTATCACAGTAGATTTTACAAAAGTCCCTATCACCTCAATGCTGAATTCCGGTCAAGGTACTTACAGACACATCTCAATTTTCGCTGGCACTTCTCTTATACGGGGGATATAACCTTGGTCGGTCATACGACGTTCATCGTCGTCGAAAATTTTACCAGAGCCTCGTCAGCCTGCTAGCCGAAGCTAACAGTTACCGCCGGGCACGAACGGGGACGTGAGCAACATTTATTATTATTATTATTATTTTTTTTTAATTAAAATTGGGGTACTGCTGCCGGTGGATGGCGCGGTCAGCAGCACCCGGCGGCATCGCCAACTAAGGGCATACGCCGCCGAAACGAGAAATATAAATAAAAACAACACGTAAAGACAGGGACACATAAATGCACTAGACAACGGACAAACATACACATAATAAAAACCAACGATGAGCCCTGCCATCCCAGGGCTTAAAGGGAGCGGACAGCCCTTGGTGACGGTACGATAAGTACTAGACAGAGCGTCCGGTCACCAAGGCCTGAAAGCCATTGCTGAAACTCCCTCCGAGGTGTAAAGGGCCTCGGAGTGGGGAAACCTGACTAGATAAAACACAAAGACTAGATAGGTATCACAAATGGTATCACAGATAGTACTTATTACGTCACTGGGGAGCCACAGGCCCACAGCGGCATAACAAAATATCACAGATAAAAGGAAACAAATGATGTACCACCTCGGGTGTAAAAGGCCCTCGATGGTACAATAACAAAAACAACAAAACATGTATAAATAACAACAGTACCACTAAGGGTGTAAAAGGCTCTTAGTGGCATAACAAAAGACCAAAAGTACCCTGCCAGACCAGCGTAAACAGGGTATCGTTAATAAATAAATAAATAGGAAGATTGGGCCCTTTTAAAGTGAGGACGGGAACCGGATGTGCGTTGCGCTTTCTGCAGAAATGAACCATTGATGTTTTTTGGAGTGAAAATCGAGAACCAAAAGCTTCTGCAGAAGTCACCACTTCGTTGATGCCTTGTTGCAGCCGTTGTTGAATATCCTCGATGGAATTGGCTGCATAGAATATAGTGAGATCATCAACGTGCAAGTAGTGACGAATTGGCGCTGAAGCTGCAATATGACTGCGATAGAAAAAAAGGTGACACTGATGGTGGAGCCTTGAGAAATACCATTCTCCTGGGAGTGGGCCTCAGACTCAGTGTCACCTACCCGAATACGAAAAGAACGGTCTGTCAGAAAACTTTTTACGAACTGAGGGAGGTTACATCTTAAACCCCAGTCGTGCAGCTTCTTGAGAATACCATCCCTCCAGGTCATATCATAAGCTTTCTCCAAAGCAAAAAACACGGCCACAAGGTGTTTTCGTTGGAGAAAAACTTCGTGAATGGCATTCTCAAGGCGAACAAGATGGTCCGTAGTCGAATGGTATCGGCGGAACCCACATTGATGTTTAGGAATTAGACTGTGGAATTCCAGCCACCAGACGAGAGGGTTGTTCACCATTTTTTCCAATATCTTGCTGAAACAGCAAGTCAAGGATATTGGACGGTAGCTAGATAGTTGCGATGAATCTTTACCCTCTTTTAGCAGTAAAATGATGATAGCTTCTAGCCACTGCGGAGGGTAAACGCCTTGCCTAAATATTTCGTTGTAAAGATCCAGTAACCTACACTTAGGATAAGGCAGGTTCCGGATCATGGCGTAGGGGATCTCATCAGGTCCAGGGGAGGTGTCCCCAGATCCCCGAAGCGCCTCCAGTAATTCTTGCATGGAAAACGGTTGGTTAGACTGGAGGGATTCATCTGAGAAAAAATCAAGATCATTTTGTTTATGTTCGATCTTGATCCACAGGAAGTCCGGGTCATAATTCTGGGAGCCATTGACGCGCTCAAAGTGCTTAGCTAAGCAATTAGCTATTTCTGCGCGTTCAGTGATGTTCCGACCGTCGACGATGAGAATGGAGGGCATTGGTGAACGGGAGGATTTCCCAATAATGGCCCTTACTCTTCTCCATACCTCCGAAGTTGTAGTGGAGGTATTTATGGCCGAAACATATTGCTCCCATGATAGCATCTTTTGCTCTTTTATTGTTCTTTTACAACATGCTTGAGCACGCTTGTAGGCTATCACATTATTATTATTTTTTTTTTTTTTTAATTAAAATTGGGGTACTGCTGCCGGTGGATGGCGCGGTCGGCAATATCCGGCGGCTTCGCCAGCGGAGGGCATGCGCCGCCATACAAACGGTGATAAATAAAAACATACACAAAACAGACAGGAACACATAAATGCACTAGACAACGAACAAACACATACAGTAAAAACAAACTAACAAGCAGACCCTGCCATCCCAGGGTCCAAGGGAAGCTTTTAATGAGGTAAGGGACGTGACCTACCAGGTCAAACAGAGGATCCTATCCTCAGGCAGAAATAATAAGTAAAAAGAACATTTTCATACCGCCACAACATGGAAAACAACGCCCTCAGCGGCATGGAGAAACTTCCACAGAAACTTAGAACGAAAAATAATTTTTTTTTTAAACAGAGTTGTACCACTGGGGCCTGGAGCCAGCCAGTGGATCTAAACAAAATCTAACTATACAAAGGCACTACCCAGTCAAACCAATTGACTGGGAGCATTTAGATATAAAAATATTAAAAGCTAAAATTAATTAAAAACAGATATAAAAGAAAGTAACACAATACTTCACGGGGGGTGTAGAGGGCTCCCAGAGGCATAACAACTGATATCACAAATGAGGTAAACAGTAAATTGACTTACTTAAAAAAAAAAAACCAGTATCCAGATCAGGTGGTCATCAGATGTATCACAGTCGAAGTCTACTACCTCTGAGACAAGGCGCCGCTTCCCGCAACTTCGATAATTCCGAAACGGCTTCGTCAACTCATAGGAACTCATCCGTGCAAGGAACAAGTGACGGCTGCCTACTGAGTGAGCAACTTACAACCGTTCGATCAGCGTCGGGATTCGAGTTACACGGGAGAACCGTTACGGCGACTAGGCCACATTCGTCCAGGTCGAGGGTACACAGAGCGGAAAAGATGCCGCAAGCAATATCATAGACAGAGGAATTACCACCGGGGGAAGGCCCCGGTGGCATAACAAGTAGATCACAGTATCTATCACATACGAAATAAAACAAATCACAAAAAAAATATCAAACTTGTCGACGCGAGTGACACATGATCACAAAACTCGGTATCATGCCCGCAGATACTACTAAGCTCACAAATGCTTTTCACTATTCAAGAAAGTCGTCTCTTTTCTAAATCTGTCCATCCAAGCTTTTCGGTGATTGTTCGCATTATACGGAGATGTTCCACTGCCGATCTCACGACGATCATCCTCGTCGAAAAAAATTACCAGAGCCTCGTTGGCCTGCTCGCCGAAGCTAACAGTTGTCCGCCGGGCACGACGGGGACGTGAGGTTGGACTTATGGCCAGCATTATTATTATTATTATTATTATTATTATTATTATTTTTTTAAATTAAAATTGGGGTACTGCTGCCGGTGGATGGCGCGGTCAGCAGGACCCGACGGCATCACCAACTAAGGGCATGCGCCGCCGAAACGAGAGATATAAATAAAACAACACAAAGACAGGGACACATAAATGCTATAGACAACGGACAAACATACACAAATAAAATCCAGCGATGAGCCCTGCCATCCCAGGGCTTAAAAGGAGCGGACAGTCCTTGGTAACGGTACGATAACTACTAGACAGAGCGCCGGGCCACCAAGGCCTGAAGACCATCGCTGCGACTCCCCCCGAGGCGTAAAGGGCCTCGAGGTGGAGGAACTTGACTAGAAACACACAAACGACTAGAGATTTATATCACAATTTTATCACAGATAATTATTATTATTATATTATTAATGATTTAACGTAAATATCGCGACTGCACTTCAAAAACCCCCAGGCGGAGGAAAAAGTGTCCGTGCAGCGTACCACGTCAAGTACTTCTAGGTCAGGTACGTAATGTCCGTCATACAGCATCCCCTTCCTGGTCTTCCCTACCTAATAAATCCCCGAACCTCGCTGCGAAACCATAACAGTGGGAGATTCGAGGGCAGGTCCAATGGATGTTCGAGGACCCGCTCTAAACGGGGCATGGGGTTCAAAGGTGTTCATGAACTCACGGAAAAAGTCGTCTCGTGCGACCGAAGCGTGCGGAGCGTCCCGATAATAACTGCTTTTTGCATTGACGTCGCTAACATGTTGGCATGAGATCTACAAGCCGGAATGATGTTAAGATTGCGCACAAAGGAGTTATGCATACCCCCCAGACATCCGATTATAAGTACGACCAAGTGGACCGTATAGCCCGGGTACAGTTGACGCAGCTCGTGTATTAGATCTTGATATTTAATCCTTTTTTGCTCCTCCTTTTCGACTATGTTAGTTTCCGCCGGAGCAGAGAACTCGATAATATACATAGTCTGAGATGTTAAATCTTGGAGCACAACATCAGGCTTATTAGCGCTCAATTGCCTGGTAGTTGCAACCGGCATGTTCCAAAAGATCTTGCACTTTTGGTTGGCAACAAAGGATTCTAGTTCCGCAGGATCGCAGGGCAAGACTGGTGTTTTGTCAACTTCGTAATGAAGACGAAGATAAAAATAAAGCACACGCAACGCTGCATTATGGCGATGGATATAGGTGGATTTAGCATAATAAGAACAACCTGAAGTCAGGTGCATTAAGGTTTCCGGGTATGCTCTGCAGGCCCGACACGAGGTACTCGAAACCCCTTTATTACCCATCACATATTTTTGGTGTGTTAAGGTGTTCCACACTCCATCTTGAGCTGCAGTGATAAAGCCTTCCGTTTCCGATTTAAGTCCATTAGCTCTCAAGAAAGCCCAAGTGAGTTCGCTCGAAAGGCCAAGGTTGTCAAGGTGACGGTAGAACATACCCTGGTGAACTATGTCGCGATGCTGATTGAGCAGATGTTGTTGCTCGGCTCTCTTGATTGCCGACTTTTGGCGCGACTGTGATAGTGAAAGAATGTTATCATCACCGTCGCGATTACGCGGATCGAAGGCTAAGCCCAAGATATCGGCGGCACGTTGCGCTGCTGTGAATAAAAATGCGCCTACGCCAGCAAGCTCGTGATCCCTGACGAGTTGCAATAGCGGGTCTGAACTGTTAAGTACACGACAAGCTGTACCTAAGACTATACGATCATGTAAACGTTCGACTGACAGGAGCCCCCTCCCCCCCTGGTCTCGTGGGAGGTAAAGTCGTTGTGTCGATGCGCGTGGGTGCAAACTACGATTGATATTCATTATTTTTCGCGTGTCTCGGTCTAGTTCCTCCAATTCATTCACATTCCACTTAATTGTGCCAAAAGTATATAAAAGGATGGGTATGGCTAGCATATTTGTGGCGCTGGTCTTATTCTTCGCTGACAATTCAGAACTCCAAATTTGTCGGAGAAGGCGCTTATACACTATGTATCTACTACTTAAGGCGGCCTTCATGTTCTTCACGTCTTGGATGTGACTTTCGCCAACACCAAGGTACGTATAAGTCGCTCCTTCATCAAGATGTTCTATGATGCTTCCATCCACTAATTGGGCATGTGAATCAAAATTCGGAACTACACCATGCTTACAGTGCACCACCGCGCATTTGTCCAGTCCGAACTCCATACCGATCGCGTGCGTGTATTCGTGTGTTAATTTTAGAGCGCAGGTGAGATTACTCTCTGACGAAGCATACAGTTTTAAGTCATCCATATAAAATAAATGTGTGACTTTATGCTCGCGATTTCCTACCGGGCCACACAAGTAGCCGGGCTCCTCTCTCAGGCTGATTGACAGGGGCAACAACGAGATGCAAAACAAAAGTGGGCTGAGGCTGTCTCCTTGGTATACGCCTCGTTTGTATGTCACCAACTCCGTTGACACAACGTGTTCACCGGATGTTATTGTGAACTTTGTTTTCCAGAGCGGCAACAGGTGTTCAATACATTTAATAATGTCGGGATGGACTCCCAGACAATGGAGCAAATAGATAATAAGCTCATGCGACGTTGTGTCAAATGCTTTTCGATAGTCCACCCAGGCCATGCTCAGGTTGCGTTTGTGCTGTCTAGCGTCCTGACAGATACATCTGTCGACCAGCAAGTTGTCTTTGCAACCCGACATTCCTCTTTTTGAACCTCGTTGTTCATAGATTGAACTCCACACTGGTTCAATCGCCTTCAAGATGCGTTCATATAAGATGGAAGTGAACGCTTTATACACAGTGTTCAGGCACGTTATCGGTCTGTAGTTCTGTGGTTGTGATAGGTCTCCTTTTTTCGGTATTAGGACCGTTCTTCCCTCAGCGAGCCACGATGGTATTGGCTCACAGTTAAATAACCAATTTGAAAATATACGGGCAAGATGGCGGTGGGTACTAGTGAGCTTCTTCCACCAAAAATTCGTTATTCCATCAATGCCCGGAGCCGAATAGTTCTTCTTGCTTTTGAAAGCAAGTTCGACTTCCTCTTTATCAACAGATGTTTTAATGGTATGAGATGGCACTTTGCCAAGCTGTTGTTTGCAGTACCATCTAAACTGGCTGATGGGAATACAGTCCAAGTCAGTCTCTTTAGTCGTCTCATATATCCCCCGCCAATAATCCTCTATTGCGTCGACCGTCGGCGGTTGCTCTACGACAGGGCTTTTAGATGCGAACAGGCGTGAAGGGTTCGAGTTAAAGATCTTATTTTCCCGAATACACCGTTCACGCCGGGTTACTTTATTCTTGGCCAGGGCCAATGCGCGTATCTTATCCAAATGTGTCTGTTTGATGGTCAACAGATTGCCCAAATTTATTGTGTGATAGCGGTACCTTAGTTCTCTGGCAAAAGCCCGTACCTTTCGCGTAAAACGCCTGTTGGTCTGAATATATTCTATCACACATTGGATACGCGATACCATCTGTCGTAGTGCCCTCACCTTGGTGTCAATTTGTTTAATACGAATACGTGCCTTCTCCTCTGCAGTCTTTTGCTGCTTAGTACATGGGGTCAGGACACGCATCGCTGCATATACTGCGTTGTCGACGTCGTAGAGATACGTCAGGATGTTCGATGGTATGAGAGTAGCAGATCGCTTGCAACGCGCTCAACAAGTCGGAACAAATGAGGAATGCGCTGTCTTCGGATGTTTGACAGAATCGCAGGGCTTGCAAAATCGCAAATAATTCTGCAGTATACACAGTGGCCTGGGGAGGAAGTGACCAAGCGTGAGGATCGTCACGAATGACGATGGCACTTCCAACACCCGTAGCTGTTTTGGAACCATCTGTGTATATGCAGAGAGAGTCAAGTTCGCTAATGATCTCATAAAAGCGGGATCGATATTCGAATGAACTGGTCTCCTCCTTGTTGAGACCAGTCAGGTCGGAACGACACCTTACGTTAGGGATCAGCCAAGGAGGTACTTCCATAGGACGTTTGGGAAGTACCTTGGCGAACTGTAAGTGCAGACTCTCTAATAACTCCTGCGTTCGAACGGCCACTGGTCGACTTATGGTGGGACGTCGACCATAGAGCCCCTGTAAGCGGTATCTGAATAGAGTCGGGTGATTGATATGCGTAGGTGTTGCATATATCCCCGCTGCATAATTGAGCAAGAGACGCTCACGTCTCAGTCGCAGCGGAGGCAGACCCGACTCTACGCAGAGGCCCATAGAAGGGCTCGTTCGAAATGCTCCCGTAGCCAGTCGTATGCCTGAATGGTGAACAGGATCTAGGAGAAGAAGCGCGGACGCCCGGGCGGAGGAGTAAGCAATGCTGCCGTAATCAATCCTAGTCAGAACTAGCGATTGATACAGGCGAAGCAACGACTCCCGGCCCGCACCCCACGACGCACCAGCCAAGCACTTAAGCATGTTTATTGTCCTTCGACAACTCGCAGCTAAGGCTTGGAGGTGTGGGCGCCACGTAAGTTGTTTGTCAAATATGAGTCCTAGAAACCTGACGCTATCGACGCACTGAAGGTTGGATCCTTTCAATGTGAGAACAGGATCCGGATGTGCGTTGCGCTTTCTGCAGAAGTGTACCACCGATGTCTTTTGGGGTGAAAAACGAAAACCAAGATATTCTGCAGAAGTCACCACTTCGTTGATGCCTTGTTGCAGCCGTTGTTGGATATCCTCGATGGAATCGGCTGCATAGAATATGGTGAGGTCATCAACACCATTCTCCTGGGATTGGGCCTCAGACTCAGTGTTACCTACCCGGACACGAAAAGTGCGGTCAGTCAGAAAACTTTTTACGAACTGAGGGAGGTTACCTCTTAAACCCCAGTCGTGCAGCTTCTTGAGAATGCCATACCTCCAGGTCATATCATAAGCTTTCTCCAAATCGAAGAACACGGCCACAAGGTGTTTTCGTTGGAGAAAGGCGTCTTGAATGGCATTCTCGAGGCGAACAAGATTGTCCGTAGTTGAATGGTATCGGCGGAACCCACATTGATGTTTAGGTATAAGGTTGTGGGATTCCAGCCACCAGACGAGACGGTTGTTCACCATTTTTTCCAATACCTTGCTGAAACAGCAAGTCAAGGATATTGGACGGTAGCTAGATAGTTGCGATGAATCTTTACCCTCTTTTAGCAGCGGAATGATGGTAGCTTCTCGCCACTGTTGAGGGTAAACGCCTTGCCTAAAAATTTCGTTGTACAGATCCAGCAACCTACACTTACCAGGATAAGGCAGGTTCCGGATCATGGCGTAGGGGATCTCATCAGGTCCAGGGGACGTGCCCCCAGATCCCCGAAGCGCCTCCAGTAATTCTTGCATAGAAAACGGTTGGTTATACTGGAGGGATTCATCTGAGAAAAAATCAAGATCGTTTTTTTCGTGTTCGATCTTGATCCGCAGGAAGTCCGGGTCATAATTCTGGGAGCTACTGACGCACTCAGAGTGCTTAGCTAAGCAATTAGCTATTTGTGCGCGTTCAGTGATGTTTCGACCGTCGACGATGAGAAGGGAGGGCATTGGTGAACGGGAGGATTTCCCTGTAATGGCCCTCACTCTTCTCCATACCTCTGAGTTGGTGGTGGAGGTATTAATGGCCGAAACATATTGCTCCCATGATAGCCTCTTTTGCTCTTTTATAGTTCTTTTACAACGTGCTTGAGCACGTTTGTAGGCTATCACATTTTCCTGCGTGGGGCGACGTCTGAGTTCGTTGTACGCCCGCTTTTTCTCTGCAACTGCTACACTCACGACTTGATTCCACCATGGTACGTGACGTTTGGGTGGAATGTTGGACGACTTCGTTATACTCTGATATGCTGCTTCAATGACACTGGAGGACATTTGCTCCACATCATCTTCTACGTCTCCAGTCAGCTCGGGTGTACGGAATGAATCAGCGTACATCTCCCAGTCAGCTTGACGGAGACGCTATCTCGGCGAAGATGAATGTGGAGTCATCGGCGTGGTACTGTTCAATATGATTGGAATATGGTCACTGCCGTATGAATCAGACGCCAGCGTCCATTCATAACGGTGTGCCATGACCGGTGAGCCGAGTGATAAGTCGATAGCCGACAGCTCACCGGTTCTTGCGTTAATGAAAGTACCTTGACCGGTATTCAACAAGACCGCTTCAGACTCATCTAGAAACCGTTCTATGAGTCTTCCACGGGCGTCTCTTGTGCTACAGCCCCACATGGGGCTGTGAGTATTAAAATCTCCTAGTAACAAAAATGGACGTGGTAACTGTAATGTAAGCTCGGTCAAATCTTCGACGTTCCAGTCGAAATCTGGTAGGTAGACCGAGCATACTGTGAACTGGGGCGGTTTTAAAAATTGTACTGCAATAGCTTGTAGGGGGGTGTTTAACGGGTGGTCCCGGAACGGGATGCCATCTTTTATGATGATGGCAACGCCCCCCCTGGCCCTGATGTCTGGCTGTACGTCGTGCCGGCGGATTTTATGGTATTTAATGGTAAATTGTTGCGCCGGCCGTAAATGTGTCTCTTGTAGGCACACGCACATAGGCATGTGCTCAGCCAGAAGCATCTGCAATTCACAGTAATGGTGCTTAACACCATTACAGTTCCACTGTACGATAGCCATTTTTGTTACCACTTGGGTTGCTCCCTAGGAAGTGTGGCTACTTCCTAGGTTTCCCCTTGGGCCAGCCTTTTTTGCGTTTGACAACTTGTACCTCGGCATCGGAGTTATCAGACTCCGTGGCCGAGGTATTGGTGTACGCGTCGGTGGTAGGGCGTTTAAGGCCCGTCCGCACCGACGCGGTCGACATATCCGAGTCGCTCACTGGTGTTGGTATTGAGCGACTCGGGAGGGGGGATACCGGGCGGGTAGGTATGCCCGGTCGGGACGGCGCCTTTTGCCGCTGGGGCAGCGGAGCCGTCGTTTGTGGAGGCAGCATTGACTCTGCCTCCGAGGTGGAGGTGGTTGGTCCCTTTTTCGGGGACCGTTGTTGGGCCACCTCCTTCTCCCCCTCGCTGTGACGTCTTCTGCCTGACGATGATTTCTTCGGTGACTTCTTTGGAGAAGACTTCACAGTTCTCACTATAGGTCCCTGAGGGGTGGTTGTCAGCACCCTCTTGGCCTCAGAGACCTTGGCTGGCACTGCGGCTGATGTGGGAATAGGGCCAGCTACACCCACAGAGCGCATGAGACACTCTTGCATTTTTTGCATATTCGCTTGCATTTGTCTCATGGCTTCCTTAATTTCTTTAATTTCATTTGGTTTTTCAGCCGTTATAGGGGCGGGGGCTGCAACAACGCGTGCGTAGCCATCCAGAGCGGAGCGACGGGGCGTATTGCCCAGAAGTTTCCGTCTTGCTTCCGGATATGTTAATCTATCCAGAGCTCTCAGCTCCTGGATGGCTGATTCCTGCTTGAAGATAGGGCAATTCCTCGACTTAGCCGAGTGATTGCCCCCGCAGTTGATGTACTTGATAGGCTCGTCACATGGCCGTCCTTCATGTAACGGCCGACCACACACGCAGATTTGTTGCTCGATAGTACAACGTTGTGAGACGTGGCCGTACCTTTGGCATTTGTAACACCTCATTGGTGCCGGTATGTACGGACGCACGTCCACTTTGTTAAACAGGCCGATTACTACTTCCCTTGGTAGAGTAGTTTTATTAAAGGTAAGTAGTATCAGGGGGGATTCAGGATGTTTATTCCCCCTGTTGAATTTCAGCCTTTTAGCTTCTATAACCCCCTGTGGAGACATCTCCGACACGATCTCGTCGAGGGTACAGTACGCTAAAGATGGGTGCATAATGACACCTCTTGAGTAATTTAATACCCCATGGGGTGTCACCTCCACCGCGTACTCACCTAAGGTCTTCAGTTTTTGGATTCTTTCGCTCTGTGCCGGAGAGAATGCCTCCACGAGCAACCCTTTGCCCGACAGTTTGGCATCCTTAACCTGGCCTATATACTCACGAACTAGCTTAGCCAACAAGAAGGGACTTATCTTACTGAAGTCCGCTTCTGTCGGCTTTAAAATCAAAAATTTAATAAAACTAACTTCCAATCTTGGGGTGTCCAAGATCATTGGACGCCCACGATATTTCCCTTTTGTTTGCTTTTTTGAGGGAGGAGGGTTACCCCCCGTGGCTTTCTCCGTAACCGCGCCACCGACATGCGATGGGGTTACAGCGGAGGTAGTAGCAGGTTTGTTGGACGCTTCCGTGCTACTACTGCTCACACCGGATGTTGTTGGTGGAGCCGGGTTCGCGTCCGGTTTGGAGGGCCCGGACTCGCCCTTTGAATTTAAGTTTGTGTCTCCCATAAATTGTAGTACAAAAAAACCCCCACCCCGCTCCCCACCCTCCACGGAGCCTCATAAGGGACGTGGGACTCCCACGCCAGGGATACGGGAATGAGGGGCCCTAGGGACGAAGCCCATTGCCCCAGTGACACGCACGACCCCGGGGCGCTCGAATTTACTGCGGCCGGTGCATAACCGCAGTCACGGTCTATGCCTGAAGCCAGGGCCGAAGTGACGTGTTGTTCCGCCGTACTCGCAAGTAACGGCTTCCCTCAGTCACCAGGATCCCCTTTTCCAGGCAACGCCGCTAAGCCACACACGAGCTAGTATGGGTCCCGAAGATGACTTGAAGTTGGGACAACAAAAAGAATGAGAACAAAACAAAACCAAAAAACAAAAAGGAAACAAAAGAAAAAAGAAAATCTGAAACAAAAAGAAATAAAAATAACGAAAAACAAAAAACAGTAAAAACGATAAGAAATAAAAAGATAGGTTAAGAAATGAACGATCGAGGATTTCTCCTCTAGATCCGGCATCTTTTGTGAAAACGGTGGTACCTCGAGAAGGAAAGGTGCCGATCTTGGGTAGTCAGAGGCTAATGAAATCCGAAGATTACTGTATTGCGCATAAACTACCCCTGGAACCCTTAGCCTCCTTGACACCAATGAGGGATAAATATCCCTCACGGGTGCCAAGGGCAGCTGCTATAGGTGTCCTCACCACCATTATTATTATTATTATTATTATTATTATTATTACTATTATTAGTAATAGTAGTAGTAGAATTCGGAACAACTGCGCCCATACTACCTGCTCTAATAATAATATAAGTACACAATTTATATAATAAATAAATCGTCAGCCATTCATATCAAATGTCTAGCCAATAATGGAATGTCATCCGTATAATATATGAGTACAGTAACAAAACAAAATATAATGGTATATTATTTGTATATATAAAATAATATTGCAATAATTTTTTTATTTTACTTCACAATGGAGACAAATTTTTGCGTACCACATTCTTTTCCTCATTTTCTTAATCATTAGATATATTTCATGGATGAAAAATCGATAAATCATGCCGACAGTTGTTACATCTCTATTTTCCTTTTAAGAAAAAAAAGAATTTGTAGCATTTTATATAAATAAATGTTCTTAGTTATATTAAAATAATAGGGGCGTCGTCTTCCATTTAGAAATAAAAATAAAATTTTTTTATATGTTTCTTAGCAAATATTTTTGAGGAAATTTAGCTATTATAATGAGTTGGCCAAGTATGCATATGTTTATACGTCTGTACGTATCAATGTGATAACTCTTGAATGAAACATTGAAAGTGTCAACATCTTGCATAAACCAGTCACGTCGCATACCGGGGATCGGATATTTTGAACTTTTTTGGGCAAAAAACATTCTAAAAGTCTTTTAAATAATTTATCACACCACAATAAAGGTCGGAAAAAGTAACATTTGATAGGTTTTTTGGATGAAAATTAATTTTCGGTGAAACTAAAAAACATGATTGCAGGCAGTTTTAGCAATCGAATGTTATTTTAATTGTGAAATAACTACATGCTTAACATCTCTAATAACGCCACTTATTCCTTTGGTTTTTTGTTCCTAGAAAAGCGTTACAGTGGTAACTGAACTATTCTAATAATGTAAATTATTATAATTAATTGAATTAAATTAAGTCTGGTGAATCTGTATATGCCGATGTCTCTGTGTCCCTGTAGGTATGTTAAAAAAATATGTAGGTAACGTCTGTAATAAAGTCTAAAAAACGGATGTAAAACCCAATTATTGTTGTGCGTAATCATAAATAAGAGTTAATCTATATAAATTAGTCCAGAGGGCAATTCCATATGTGACTGACTCTACATTTGACACAATTTACGTTTTATTTTGCCTTATATTACGAATATCACTATGTTTACAGTTTCAATTTTAGCATGGTTTTATAGTTGATACCCCAATTATCCCTCTGTAATAAAAAGTGTGCACAAATAAAGTTGTGAAATATGATTTATTTAATAAAATGTAAATGTGACTGACACTACATGCAAAAGGAAGTCGCTTTCGAGAGTGTTTTTAAACTTCGAAAATCTTCCTCTGTACAGACGTTATAATTTTAAATTGTATATTTAACCGAAGTATATGAAATAAATTATTGGAAAATGATAAAATGAAAGACTTTACTTTTTTAGAAAAGTAGTTATTCGAAAAATAATTCGTGACTGACACTACAGATCAAAACGTGACTGACACTACCATCACTTTGAATTGCAAAAAAGTAGTATTTTTAAATGAAATCCTAGAAACTGACACTATAGGGCATAAAATAGGAACTTTAAAATAATTTTAAAGGTACAAAAATGTACTTATTTTTATTATTTATTACCTAAAATACAAAATTTCTTAAGATTTTTCAAAATCTGTAAATTTATAATAAATTCTATTCCCGTTAAGGATTCAATTAGGATTACAATAATTCTAAATACTTGCCGTGAAAATTTAATTAAAACACCACTATAAAATACACTATTAGCTTATACTTACGACAAAACATTGAAAATTACACTATTTCTAAAATACCCCTGTCGCAGCATTCTGCATAACATAGCGAATTTTCTAAGAACAACCTACGTCAGTTCAAAAATACACTACAAATGAGGAGTGGCAAACAGCTTTCTCGTACTTGTCATAGACTTTTATCCAATTTATCAAGTGATTTTGTGCTTAAATTGCATCTTATCTTAAATTTCTTGTCTTATAATATTATATTAACGTCAAATTTGAAACAAGAAAAATCGTAGAATAACTTTAAGACAAAGATAGATTGAATTGCTTCTTAACTGTGATAATGGTCATATTGATCAAAATATATCATAAGAGTTTCAACAATATATAAAAGCAAAATTTGGTATTAAAATAATAGTATATTACGTGATTGAGGTTGTAAGTTGTATATTACACACGAGCGAAAAAGTTGCGCAAGCGCCGCCTAGCGGCGAGTACGTAATTGCGCGAGTGTGTAAATATGCCTTACAATCGAGTTACGTACTATACTTTATCTACGACTAACATGAAATTCACAAAAACGATAGAAAATTTGATACAAATCTACAAATACAATACATTAAAATTATGTAGTATTTGAAATTTATTAAAAACAAACGTAAACATTCAGTTGCTAGGTAAAATTTTTGTTCAAATTCTAATATGTATAATATGTATATCACTGTATAATATAATACAGTCTGTTTCAGCGAACTAAGAACCTACAAAATTTAACATGGGAAAAAATTGTTGGGATCAGAGTATGCTTGCTTTTTATGGCTATAATTTTTATATAGGTACCTATCCATAGTTATTAAAATTTTCTTTAATTGTAAAAAAATACATTTGAATACAAAACAACAGGTGTCCAATTTTCTACTAAGCAGTATTATTTGTTAATAAATATTTCAACATTAGATTAAGATTTATTTATAGTTATCTCAATAAATATACTGGTATTATCTTTTAATTACTTTTAAACATTATTTTGACGCGATATTACTTCAAGTTTTGCTAAATATTTAATAATAATAAAATAAAGTACCCTTTGATCACAACAAATTTTCCTTGTGTTAAAATTTATATGTTCTTAGTTGCTTGAAACACCCTGTATAATATATAATATAAGAATTAATAAAAGTGTAGTAGGCGTTTATATTTTAAGCATAGGTGCGTGTAAAGGGCCATTTTTTGTACAGCTGGATATATGGCTGTATGTAAAACGCAGCTTTCTTAAATAGTATTTTGTACAATAAACAAGCAATTTCATGGTAGTCGTAGATAAAATGTTTTATTTAACTATAAGAATAAAAAAAAAACTGTTAATTTTAATTTTTAGCAATTATTTGATAGTTTGAAACATCAAATTAATAACGTCTCTTGGCAATGACAAAATTCCCTAGGGATGAATCGCGGAACTAACGTATAACAGACAATTTTCACGCAACTGAGTGGAGGGCCGAACCTAGAGGGGGGCAGCGGGGAACGTTCCCCCTATAAGTTTTTAGGGGTGCCAAAATGGTAAACATTTTTTTTGCTCGTCACTTACTTTTTGCAGGGAAAAATTTAAAAATTAAAAAAATATCGCTGCGTTAAAATATTTAATTTGGTGTTTTTCTCGGGGAAGGCGCTAACAGCAAAGTTTGCCACCCCGCCCGTAATAACTGTAGCCTAACTGAGTGTTATAATAACAGTCTTATACAATTTTTATATAAATTATCCGTATAATTACGTGATTTAAAGTGTCGATATTTTACGCTACTGAAATTTCATTCTTTGGTACTAACACACAACATTCTACCTTTATTAAAGTGCTTCACTCTGAAGAAGAGGTTTTGCAGTATTTTTTTACAATTTTGGAAATGTCGTAACAACTAAATTGCTGCAAAACTGTACAAAACAATGAAATAATATTAAACCTGTACTGTCAGAAACACAGAACATACAGAATGTGAGCTTGTCTCTCTATACTAGCGAAACTAGCGTCGCCAAAAATCCCCACTAATCCCCACTCACATGCTATATACATACTCAGAGTTTGCGTTTGTATATGTGTATAGTGGGTATTAATATGTGTCATCGCTGCTATATGCCTGCTGCAAATATACATATATGTAGGGTAGATCGGGGTTAGTTGGGCAATTTTTTGGGAAAATTTAAATAGCATCAACTGAAATTAGTATAGGAAGAATAGGAAAATGATAATATTAGATAAAATTCTTATAGTAATCGCTTCAATAACATATTATAATAAGAATAATTATTTAAATTAAAAAATATCTTTACCGTTATTGTTCAACTGATACTTTTATTGAGGTATATTGAGGTAAAATGAACATGCAAAAATAACCCCATTCAATAGAAATGACCAAATTATCAGACTCAGTTATTCTACACTTTTCCAACTAAACCCACTACAGAGGTAAGTAGATTAAATTACTTAGTAGAAAATTACCCCACACAAAAGACATAAATAAGTCACTTTTTTCCAACTAAACACATTACAGAGGTAAATTGATCATGTAAAAATTACCCCACATAAAAGACTTAAATAAGTCACTCTTTTCCAACTAAACACATTACAGAGGTAAATTGATCATGTAAAAATTACCCCACATAAAAGACTTAAATAAGTCACTCTTTTCCAACTAAACACATTAAAGAGGTAAGTTGATCATGTAAAAATTACCCCACACAAAAGACTTAAATAAGTCACTCTTTTCCAACTAAACACACTACAGAGGTAACTTGATCATGAAAAATTACCCATGAATTTTTAGTGGTTTTGTATCTTTATGATATAGTATATATAAAAGTTTTCAATAGATAAAGTCAATTTTTTTCTATACGTAAACGCAAATAAAGTTAATGTATATGTCTTTAACACATTACAAGTAATCTTCGCTTATGTAAATGATAACTTTTTCAACTATACACAAAAAATGCAATAACGTACATATATTTTTACAAAATTGAAATTTTTTCGAAAAGTATAAGTTTTACAAATAAAAAAGTGATCTATTTGTGTTTCTTTAGCATAATAAATGCTTTTTTTAAAAAAAAGATTTTATATATATATATATATATATATATATATATATATATATATGAATTTTTAGTGGTTTTGTAACTTATGATATAGTATGTCTACATATGAAAAGTTGATATGAAACGTTGATATGAAATTCTTGAATACGTAAAAGAAAATAGAGTGAATGTAAATATTTTAACGTACTGTAAGTAAAAATATTGAAATCTTCGCATATGAGAATGTATTTTTTGATTTTTTATACTTTTGATAAAAGTTGTTTATAACGTACATTATAAATAACAAAATAGAAATTTTCTCCAAAACTATCAATTTTATATATAAAAAACAAATGTATATTCGTTTGTTTTAACAAAATTCATCATGTTTTAAAAAAAAAGTTTTAAAATATATGAATTTTTTGTGATTTTGGTTCTTCTGATATAGTATGAATATTGTACACATAAAATACAAATGGATACGAAATTTGTAAATACGTAAACGTAAGTCAAGTTAGTGTACATATTTTAACGTAATGTAAGTAAAAATATTGAAATCTTCGCATATGAGAATGTATTTTTTGATTTTTTATACTTTTGATAAAAGTTGTTTATAACGTATATTATAAATAACAAAATAGAAATTTTCTCCAAAACTATCAATTTTATATATAAAAAACAAATTTATATTCGTTTGTTTTAACAAAATTCATCATGTTTTGAAAAAAAAGTTTTAAAATAGATGAATTTTTAAAGAATTTGTTTCATTTATTATTAATGTGTAAAAATATTTCAAAGTTCAAATATACATTCATTTTGTATCTAAGCGATGTTGTTACAATCATCCTATTTTATTTTGAGTACAAATATCATACGATATGTGTTGTTACTCTACTAGGTTGTATGTAGTATTACCTATATCTATATAAAAACTCAAAAAAATTGAAAAAAATGAAAAATATAAAAAAAATTCTTATATTTTAATATAAACTTTAAAAAACTTCATTAATAATTATATATTTTATAGTTTTTATCATTTTTATAACAAATTAAAACAAAAAAAGTATAAAAAAAAGTAAAATTTACCACGCTGCAAAATCCAAAACTTATATATGATGGTGGGTACCTTTTTAAATATCGATGTATGTATTTAACTGAAACGTTATGAATGGATCGGTCAAAGTATATGTAGCTATTATGTATATGTGTGAGAGCATTACATTAATAGTTTTATTTTGACTAAGTTCTATTCTTTTGAAAATATTATTTTTATTTAGATATTTTCAAATAGTTTTTGTTTACAATAGTAACATCGTAAAGGTACATAATAAAAAAATTATGAAAATATATATGTTTTGGTTTTAAAAAGTGTGTGATTTTTGATTAAAAGTTTTTGACTAAGATTTTGATCAAAAGTTAACATATATTTTTATTGACCATAAACAAATAAATTTTTATAATATTTTAATATAGTATTATTACTATATTATGTCAAAGCAAGTCCATGGGCTATAGGTGTTAAGCCTTAGGCTCTTATGTGGACAAACAATTTTATAAAATAAATTTTTTAATAA
>JAPWDM010000016.1:5281004-5408504 GCA_035578155.1 Brachynemurus nebulosus
TATAAAGTACTTAAAATATAAAATAAATATAAAATACTAAAATGAAACTTTTTTATTATTTCAAAATACCATATTTAAACATCTATCGATTAATACAATTTTATTTTTGTAATCGACAAATTGTTCGACGCTAAACACACAACGGAGAGTAATTCTTCGACTGAACCCGATACCTTTGGAACTTCTATTAATTTTGGCATCCAATTTAGCGCTAATTCTGCGTGGGACAACAAGTAACAGTGTTGGGCGCGAATTTTAAGTAATTTTAAATATAAGCAAAAACCGACCCGAACTGTTACAAATATCATTCCAGTGGGAATTGTGTGTTTCGCGTTAAGTGACGTGTACCGAAAAAGACATAAAATTCTGAAAAAACTTAAGTGACTGAACGGTTACAAAGTGCTCATAACAATGGAAGCACACGCTGCTGATAATCCAAAACCGTTAACGCTCGCTGATTATAGTTTTATTGGTGCGAATCTGGCAACATCTACACCCAGAAACAATGTCGTGTCCGACGATGAAACAACATATATCGACTCCATGGAAGTTTTGGTTCCCGAATCTCCGAAATCAGATCCTGAAATCACACCACCTAATCCAGAGGCTATTGCTGTGCCGAATACCAGTGGGTCTTCATCGGCGGATTCTGGTGCCGTACTTTCAACTTCAGACCGATCAGCCGACTCCAGCAGTGGTCCAAAGGGTGATACTAATCCTACTACTGATATCACAGGTTTGATATATTCATTTCAACAAATTATGTTATCTAAATTTAGTGAACAAAATGATAATTTTAATACAAAACTTGACCAAAACATTAAGGAGTTGAGTAATAATTTTAATGCCAAACTTGACCTAAACAATAGGGAGTTGAGTGCTTTAAATTCGAAGTTTGACGCTAAATTTGACGAGTTTAATGCCAAAATTAACGCTCGTTTTGAGAGTGAACGTAAAGAAATTTCTAGTTTAATTAGTGCACAAAACTCCAAAATTGATAATGTTAAAATAGAAATAAGTTCAAATTTAAATAATGTAAATTCTCACTTGAAGGAGGAAATTCGTTCAAATAATATAAGCTGTGTATCAAAAAATGAGTCATTTAAGAATCAACTGATTGCTTTTTCAGAAGACACGGTAAATAAATTTTCAACAATTGACTCGAAATTAGAAAAACATGATGAACGAATT
This sequence comes from Brachynemurus nebulosus, assembly GCA_035578155.1. Classification (NCBI taxonomy): domain Eukaryota; kingdom Metazoa; phylum Arthropoda; class Insecta; order Neuroptera; family Myrmeleontidae; genus Brachynemurus; species Brachynemurus nebulosus. The sequence goes on from JAPWDM010000016.1 coordinate 5,282,196, forward strand.
TCTTCACCTAATGAAAAAGTTAATGTTTTAGAAAATCACTTGGAACAGTCAGTTACTCAAAATGATTGTTCAGATTTACATAGTATTTTAGCCAGCAATATTCATTGTGGTAACGATCAGCCCACTAAAAATGAAATCATTTGCAATTTTGAATCTTCAAATAGTTCATTGACCCCGGACGATTTTAACCCTTTGACTACAACCGAGCATTGCATAAATAATCCTTGCGAGATTAATTGTGGGTTTGTTAATAATGTATTATTTGACACAGTTTATTGTCGGTCCGTCAATGCTTCTGACGAGATTACTGGAAATTTATGTTTGAATAACGATATTGCTCCTTACATTGATCCTAATAATAGTGATACATCACCCTTAGTTATCAATACTAATTCTAAATCAACATTTTGCAGGGAACAGGTTGATGTTTCGACAATCGTTACAGCCAAATCACCCTTTATTATCGATATCATTAGCAAACATTTATACAACATGGTGATCCATAATTTAGTTGACACCATCGAAAAACTTTTAGTATCTAATTTAACATTTACACTTGACGGAGACGATAATACTTCATCGGGTTACGTCCAGTCTGTCATAGATCTATCCGAAAGTGACAAATTTAAACTCAGTTATTTTCAGTTCTATCACCGCATCAGTCACAACTTGCCGCGTGCGGCACGTAAGACCGAACCAAATCGGAACCCAAAGGGTCCCCCGTGTTGGACGTTAAAGGGTTATTCCCTTTCCGTCCATTTATTTCCCGGTCTTTACGTAACCTATTTTGACTCTAATTTTTTACCAACATTGACTTATTTTCACGGTTTCGACCTTAAAATTATTACTTATTTTGACTTAGTTTGTAAGTTGTACCATATCACCATCCGTCTTAAAAGGGTTAAATATGGTAAACACCCTGTATGTCATTAAATAAATTGCTCATATGTACAAGGCACCTATTGTTTTTCAATCATAGCCAGGAGCGTTATTACTTACCCGGTCATTTGTAAATTTAAAATTCAAATGAGTTGCTAATAAGAGCCGTTTTTCATTTTTCATTATTTATTATTTATTGTGTATATTTTGTGAATTTCGGTTTGAGGCACTCACTAGAGGCCCGCCAATTTTTAGGAATTCACCATTTGATGGAATAAACTGCTTATCCAATGCACTTATTATTTCCAATTACAGCCTGGAGCATCATTAGCCCGGCAATTATAATATTTAAATAAGTTGCTTATTGGGGCGTTTATTGTATTTGTTATTTTTATAAATTTCGGTTGTGGCATAAATTATTAGCCCGCCAATTTAAAATGTTTATTTTATATGAAAATGGAAAAATTGCTCGCTAAAGCACTCTTTTTCTGTCCCAAATGTTAACCCGTGTAACCTTAGCCCTGCATTTTACAATTGCCTATTAGAGCGTTTATAAATTCTATCATTTTTTACAAGTTACGGTTATGGCAATATTACACGCCAGCCAGTTCTTAAGTTTACAATTTAAATATTAACATATTTGCAAATTTTTGGCGCGAAGCGAAAATGCTCGGCCATAGTATAAAAATTAATTGATACGTAGTATACAAAACCTTAACCTAACGGTCTATTTAACGATTTTATGTATTTTATGTATTTAATATTCGATACTATATTAAGAATAACTACATACATATATCGAAATTATTATCAAATTCTTTGTCCTTTTATAGTAAAAGTTGACAATATTTCTCATTAATGACTTTTTTTACAAAGATTGACAATTTTTTATCACTGAAAGTGGAATTTTTCTAAAATATTAACTTATTAGACATCCTCAATGTTTTATTTTTAAGATTATTTTCTGCTGGTTTGTCGAAATTTACAAATTTTTATCCAGCTAAAGTGAAATTTTTCATTCCCTAAAATTTTAACGAATTATTTTATAAAAATATTACCACATATAATATGTACATATATGCGTATTTCCTGTATGTGTATTTGTTTGTTCAAAATATTTTAATGTTTCACACAGCCTTGATAGGGAACGGAGAACGCGTGTATGTACCTGTGTTACATCTACTTCGGTCAAAAAACAAAATATTATATATTTTTTGTTTAAGTACAGTATGTGCCAGTGTATACGGCTTAATTACATTTTTCACTTATAACTGTAATAACTTATAATTACTCTAGCCTTTGGTAAATTACCTTTATAATGTTATTTGCGTTAGTTTTCATTTATAACGATAATGGCTCATTATTACTTTAGCCTTTTGGAATCGTTTCAAATTACTTTTGAAAAAAAAAAAGATGACTAACATATTGGTTCTAGTATACCAACGATCTTTTCTGAATTTTGAACGTTTGTTTCGTTGTGAGTTCGGTACTGCCTCTTTAGATGGCGGCACTATGGAGCTTTGACCGAACTCGTGGTATTAAAATTTGAAACTTTTATGGATTTATGATTATCTGGATTCTGGGTGGAACACACTTTAATCCTTTTTGTTCGAACCATGTCGACGGACCCGTCAGGCCGGCGACGTGTGTGCCACCTGATTTTAAAAAAACTTTGAAAATTTTGGGGGGTTTATAATATATAGTAGTTTCAGTTTTCAACCTTTGCGGATCTGTCGTTATTTTAGCCGCCCGGCAAGATCCAACCGGCTAAATTTCATTGGGATAATTTTTTGGGGTTTTTAACGGTTCATGTAACCATCGTGCGTCGTGAAAGCTAAAAAGCATCACTTCGTACAAAATTTTTGTATTATCCCTTTTGTAGAGTCATATTTTTTCTATCTTAGTGAATAAGTTTTTTTTATTTTATCATTTTGACTATTTTTGTTTTGTCCTGAAAAACTTGTAGGTAATGGGACATCAGTTACCCTATTGAATTAATATTTCCGTTAATTAACGAGCCTTTTAACTTATTTTTTTTTATTATTTCTTTCGTTTCGTATTAAAAGAACGTAAACTTTGGAACATGCTGTATTTTCCTTTCTTGTTTGAGTTTTTTCTTTCATATATATTGAATAATTTTTATTTTTCGTACCTTTAAAGTTTTATCATACCAATTTCTTTCTATTGTATTCGTGAATTTTTTAATTCCTGGAAAAAGAGGTATTGTTTCATATACTTATTAAAGAAATATTTTTAATTTCTTTCCAATGTATCAACTAATTTTCTAAATCATATTTAAAATAGAAGGAAAGTGGTACAAATTTCGTTGTATGTATCAATAATTTTGAATTTTTTCTAAGACTTATTTTTTATTTACCATTCTGCAAATTTTTTTTTATTATTTTAAACGCATTATGTATTTTTAAAACTTGACATTTTTACGATCATAAAAATAAAGTTAAACAGAAAAATAATTTAATTGGCCTGAGAAAGCTTATTTCATTGTGGTTTGTTGTTTTAAAAAAAAAAAAAATTTTAAATGTCAGTTTCTCAGGACTTACAAGTTTCAAATAGTTATCTGACACGTGTATGGCAAACATTGAATATATCACGTTGTTTGACAGTGTATTTTTTAACCATTGGTATATAGCTAATGTTATAATATATTTTCTCATATAAATCTTGTGTATTATATACCTATGTTTTGTATTTTAAATAAAACTTTGTAATATTTGTTATTTGTTTTAGAATCAAACTAACCCATTTTTTTCTCAGAAATTCTTTTTAAATAACTAAATATTTTCATCCTTGCAATATTATGAAATTTGTTTGATTTTATATGAAAATATAAAAATATTAAATGTTTGATTCTGAATGAATAATGTTTATGCGCTATATATCTTTACTATTCTTTTTCAAATTTTTTTTATTATCATCGATTTGATGCAAATTCTTTTTTAAAATTGTAGTTGTTTTTTCACAACTAACACTAATATTTATGCATTTAGTATGCAATTATTTTTTCTTGTGAAAATTTTTTTTTAAGAAGGATTTAAAATAACACAATAATTTTCATTCTTAAGGGAAGATTTTGTTTTACAATATATAATAATTCAACTTTGCGATTAATGGTTAAAAAAAAAAAAAATTTTTTTTTTTTTTCTTTTCATCTGAATTTAAACAACAAAGTAATTTCATTTAACTATATGTCTTATGTAAAGTTTGTAATTTTTTGTAATCACGTTTTCGCTGGTCGTTATAACATTTTCCACTTTCTATAGGATTTTTTCTAGGTTGATTTTGTCCAGTTCGCATGTATAATTGCTACGCAATTCTAAATGCGAACTGAGGCGGGGGTATGTAATGGTGGTAGGTGTCAGCCGAGAACTTTAGGCAATCAAATTTACACTAATGTAGTGTTGATTGCCTCTATGAGATTGATTAATTTTTGGGAACTTATCATGAGCTCAAACCCCAGGTAACGTGGTTGATGTCGCCAACTAGCGGCCGTAACGTGAACTATGTGAGGCCGCCATCATTATTGCGACATATTGATTTCTGATAACAGGGGTTGATTTTGTGATTACCCGAACTAAATGATTTTTGAGAGAGATAGCGACCAACGAACAACGGTGAAGGAGTGGTATGTTGATGCTTCGCGCATCACTCACTCACTCACAATGTGACCTTAGATAGGTGCAAACGTAATTTTGTTGTGAGTCATAAAAAAAATCTAAAACAATATTTAAATTATTTTTGTAAAACATTTTTTATAATCATTTAAAAAAAATATAAAGTACTTAAAATATAAAATAAATATAAAATACTAAAATGAAACTTTTTTATTATTTCAAAATACCATATTTAAACATCTATCGATTAATACAATTTTATTTTTGTAATCGACAAATTGTTCGACGCTAAACACACAACGGAGAGTAATTCTTCGACAGAACCCGATACCTTTGGAATTTCTAATATTATGGCATCCAATTTAGCGCTAATTCTGCGTGGGACAACAAGTAACAGTGTTGGGCGCGAATTTTAAGTAATTTTAAATATAAGCTAAAACCGACCTGAACTGTTACAAAAACCACCTGAACTGTTACATTAGTTTGGATTTGTTTATAATTTATTGAATATTGGATATCGAATATTGAATTCCGAAGCAGCGTACACAAACTGATTAATTACATTAATCAATTACTTATAGATGTAAAAAAAGGAAAATTATTGACAACAACACATGGCGTTCCATAACTGGTCACCCATGAAAGTACTTACCATGCTCGATGTTGCTTAACTTCGGTGATCGAACGAGAACCGGTGTTTTCAACATGGTATGGTCGTTGTCTGATTGTGGATACGATATTTGTAAATATATAGTTTTACTAGTAATACTAGTAAATATAATGTATAATTCTAATTGGATTTATTAATAAATATATTTTATTACTACACTGAAAGGGTTTTTTTCATTTTACAGCTACATTTAGATATACCTTCCACGTTAAATTTGTCCCATTTATTAATGATAAGGTAAATTTTATTGATAATGTATAAAACTAATTTGATTTAATAATAAATATACTTTATTACTGTACTTAAAAGCTTTTTTTATTTCATAGTTACCTCTAAATATACTTTCCACATCCAATCTATCCTATTAATTATCCATCCAATATATTCTTTATATTCAGAAGTTTTAAATGTTGTAAAATAATATAACAATAATGCTTTATATTTCTTAATATGTTATTTGTTAGTGAATAAAGGGTAAATAATATATAATAAAACATTATTTTCAATAATTTTATACTTTTTATTTGGAAAATAATATAAATAAAAAACTTTATTATACAATATTAAAAAAAAAAAAAAATTTGTATCATTTATAAATAATTATTTTTAAACATTTATATGGCAATATTTTCACAATTAATACATATATATATATGTATCACCAGTATTAAGCACGCATTTAATATGAGCCCAGTTTTTGCATAACTGACATTCAATCCACGGTTCTTTGGGGCGACTTTTTGAAAATAGTTCATTGCATATTAAGCAAGAAATCCTTAATAATAATATTAAGCAATTACTATTAATACAAATATCAATTTTTTTAGTAACTTTTTTACGCTTTTTTGCTATATTTTGTTCTTTCTCTAATGTTTTTATTTCTCTTGTATCGATTAAAACAGTAGATTTTCTTTTCCTTTTAGTTTGACTCTGTTCTTTAGAAGCAGCCCTTGGGTAGGGTCGAACTATTTCTGGAGAAAATATTGTAGGCGTTGAATTTGATTGAGTATTCATTATCGATGATGTTAAAATTTGCGATTCTGCGGGATCAGTTACGAATGACGGAGCGAAATCATCTTGAGTAAAAATATTTTCATTATATGGAAATATTCCAGTCTTTTTAAATCCTTTTATGATATTTGTACTAGTTGTAGCTAATGGTAATGAATCTGCTACTATTTTTGGGATATCATATATTGTTATCGTTTTACCTGGATTATTTCGCAACCATAAATCTTGTGCAGTTGAAGCATATTTCTTAAATGGTTCATACACAGCCACATCAAGTGGTTGTAATTTATGGCTACAATGTGGTGGAAATGATAACATTACGATCCCATTATCTTTCGCTAAGTTTAAGGTTGGTACATGTAAATGTGAGGAATGATTATCTAATACGAGTAATACTGGATTATTAATAGATGGTTTAACGTGTGCGATGAAATGTTGCATGTACATAAAAAATTCTTCATTTGTTACCCAGCCGCTTGAATTGCCTGCACCAATACAACCTTTTGGTCCATTATTAATAAAATGATTTTTATATTTTTTTCGTGGAAATACGAACATAGGAGGCACTGTATTTCCGTTTGCGGAAACAGCACATATTAGTGTCACATTAGTACCCCGTTCAGCAGAAGTTATGGAGCCAACATTTTTTTTACCTTTCGCAGCAATTATTTTAGTAGGTTTAAGTACTGTGGAAATTCCAGTTTCATCTATATTCCAAATGTTTGATGCGGTAAATTGATATTTATTCATAACTTCAGCTAATTGAGTGAAAAATGGTTTTACATTTTCAATATTAAACGATGTCGCTCGTCCGATGCTTGTTGGTTCGGGTTTTCTAATTGACAACTCTCGATTCCTTTTTAGAAAACTAGAAAGCCACTCTTTGCCAGCTATTTTATTAAGTTTCCATGTTTCAGGCATTTTAATATTAAATTTTTCAGCACACTCATAAGCAAGCTGACGAACATCTTTTGGAGTCAATCCATAAAATATCGAAGCCATTTGTAGTAAATAATCTTTTAATGCAATTTCCTGGTCCTTAGAAAATACTTGTCGAGGTTTTTTATAGCCCATTGTCGGTAAATCTTGCGTTTCCTTAATTTTATATGCTTTCAATTTAGTTAAATAACGCGTTAGCGTCGTACGTTTAATATTAAATTCCTTTGAAGCAGCATTTATACTTTTGTTCCCAAAAATTATTGTTCTTGCGGCGTCATTAAATTTTTCCATAGGTATAAGACTTCTTTCGGTTTTGCGTTTATAATTTCTCATATCTAAAAGAAATAAAAAACAAAAATTCAATAAAAGAAGATCTTAATCATAGTTTTGTTAATGAAAAAAATTGTACTTACTTATTTATAAATGATACAAATTTTGACCATTCAATCGATGACGGACACGGTGACAAATTTAACCCTTAATTGGTCTACAGAATTACAAATGCAATTTTATTTTATTTTTTTCTAAATAATTTTTTTATAATCGCTATTACTGAACTGTAACCACCATGTATTCCCAAATGAGATTAAGTACTTCAATTTGATGTGTGATAACATTTTCTTTACAAACTTTTAATTTCAGTTATTAACGATTTAGTTTTTTTGTATCCCAGTAGACTGATAATCTTATTTAAAATAATTAACCAAATTAAAGGTAATTAATTAATTAATTAAATTTAATTTATGTGTAAACAGATATAAGCAACTTAATTTTCTGAAATATGCAAAAATACAATTTTATTTTTAAATTAATATTTCGATTCTATTTTTTTTTTTTTTTACTTTATTATTATTTAAATTCTAATTTCATATTCCTAGATATTTCCAGGAAAAATATTTGTGAAAACGATTAAATAAAATATGTTATGGTCACAGGAAAATTTTTAATAATAGTATTTTTTTTTTTAATAATATTTTTCTATTTTCAAAGCAGATTAACAAATAATTTAAGAAAATAACTTTTGTACTCCAGTAGACTACTTATGTTTCAAAAAGTGAGTAGACCAGTTAAGGGTTAAGGAAATTCAGTATACTCTGTAGTAAAAAAATTGGATAAATAAGAATCAATTGAATCCGTTGATGTAGAACTATAAATTGGTGTTCGAACAACAGACATGTACTCCGGTTGCTCTGTAGTTGGTGAATGAACTTGTACTGATGATTCAGTTGGTAAAATATTAGATTGAAAATTCGGTGGCGATTGTAATAAAATTTCCTGCGGTTTTATTTTTTCAGCTACGGTATCTTCTGATACTGATAACGATTGTTTTTCATTTTTCGAAATTATATTATATTTTTCTATCAATTGCATTATTTCGAGTTTTAAATTTTTCTTTAAATCTTCTGAAAATGTTTTTAATGTTGGCAACAAAGATAACAGAAATTTTTCATTTTCGTCATTAAACGTTTTATTTTTCGTTTCCAATAAATTTTCGTTTTTATTTAATTTTTGCGTTTTTTTAATTAAAAATTGTAATTGATTTGCATATTTATATGGTTTTCTTTTCTTTTCAGGATTTAATTTTTTTTGTTTTATTACTGCAAAATATCTGTCCTTAATATTTTTCCAACGTTTCTGTAAGAATTCTCCAAATTTTTTTTTGTTATTAAAATTTACTTCTTCGTTGTACTTCTTCGTTGGAAAAACAATTTATGATTTGATTCCAAGCCAATTTTCTGTTATATATAGATCACTATGTATCCTTTGCGTGTTCCATATAATGGGTCGCTTTTCAACTTCATTTATTAATTTTAAATTATTAATTTTATATGCCATTATAACTTTGAAAATATACACTAGAAAATTTTAAGTAACAATGAAAAACTGAACAGTACTGTTCACCGTGTCGGTCACCGAGAAAATGGTATCGAAATTAATACAACTTCTGTATATAAAAGAAAGATTTATATAACACCAAGACCAGTCAAATCAAAAAAAGAGTTATATAATTAATAAAATGTCGCTTAAAATTGAAAATGTCGCTACGTTTTATTTAAAAAAAATAAACTTATTTATACTTGCAAATCTGAAAAACAAAAATAAAAAACGTATCGGCGTTTTATTTAAAAAATAAAAGTACAACAAACATTAGCGATGCGTTTTATTTAAATAAAATTATGCATATTCCATAACATATTAAATAAAGTATTGCTCAAATTACCTCTTACAAATTTCATTGCCCAAATAACCCCGGTCTACCCTACTCCTGCATCTCAAAATCCTTTACCTGCAGATATTAACCTTGATGACTGTCCTGAACGTATCAAAAACTTACACCAGGCATGTCGTTTAGTGCGTGAACGCATCTCTAAATCACAGGATAGTAGTGCTAATAGGTATAACCTGCGTCATCGTTTTGCTACTTACAAAATAGGCGACTTTGTTTGGAAGAGAAATTTTCCTTTATCGGATGCTGGTAACTATTTCAGCTCAAAACTAGCTCCAAAATTTATAAAGTGCCAAATTTCTAAAAAGCTCTCGGATAATCGCTACGAATTAACATCTGTAGATGGTAAAAACTTAGGAGTTTACCACGTATCCATGTTAAAGCCATTTGTTGAGCGCAATAATTAGAATTTAGAGTTTATTCTGTACGTATTCCTTTTCATTTCATTATACGTTACCTTTCTCTTTTCGTCTCGTTTAACTTTGGTGACATTCTTAATCAATTTGTATTTCTTTTAGTTTTGGGAGTCATCCATTTACCTTATCTTTTGTCCGTCCGTTTAGCAGTGCTGCTACGGCTAAAGAATCTAGCAGCTGGTGTAGTGTTTCGTAGACCACCGCGTAGAAGCCGCCGGAAACTGCGAAAATGTATGACAAATACAACCCGTCATACTCATAAGTAGAAATGCGTCCCTCGGGCAGGACCTATTTTTATTCATTGCTGTGCCATTCCCGGCATGAGAATTGGATGGTGAGCGCACTTTTCTTGTTGGCTCGTCGGTAAAAGTCCGTACAAACAGACAAGGAGTCTTTATCATCTGGACCCATCCGATTTTTGTTTTGTCTTATCTTATTCGGATATTTTTTTGTCTGTCCGTCTGTTGTCTGTTATCTTTGTCATTTTTCAGTCCGTCCGTTAAATTATATTTCCATTTACGTCCGTCCGTTTATTAGTCACCAAGTTAAATTTACAATCCCGCTAATACCTTATAGTAAACTCTACCTACCAATTTGTCTAAGTTAACCTTTTACGTAAACTTTCATATTCTTGTTCTATCTTCCTTACATCATACATGTTTTGTATATTTATTCCGGTTCGTCAGGCTTTAAGTTTGAACGAAACGAAGGCTCTAAGTTTAACGTGATTCGTTAACTTCGAGCACAGCATGAGGTAAACTTCATGTTATTTAAATTTACGTCCTACGTTACCTTTATCTTTATCTCTATCTTACTTTACGTCTAATTTTGTTTCACTTTAGTTAAGCTTCAGTTTAGTATCTAATTTTAAATTTAGTTAGTCATTACGTTCCGTTTCCGCAGGTTTCTGGTTTGTAAGCAAACGTAGGCTTTTAGTTAATGTGATTTCACGTTGACTTTAGGCGTATTTCATGTCATTTATCTTTATATTCTTATATTTACGTTTATCTTTATCTTTCGTATTCCTATCTTATTTCATCTTATTCCCATTTAGTATTAAATTTAAAAAAATTTAATTTAACTTGGCGTTAGTTTTGCCTAAATTATAACAGAGCATGACATTGGAAGACCCAATGTTATTTAATTTTAAATGTTTAAGTTCATTTCCTATATCAATTTTCTTAAAAATTTTGTAACTGTTTAAAATTCATCAACTTCAGTTACAGATTTCATTGCCTTGTTCCATGTCTTATGATCTATACCCGGCTCATTTCGTTAGTGCCAGTCAGTAAAATTTTAAATTGTATTTTCTCTTACCGTTACGTCAATAGTTTTATTATCTAATTTATGTAGTTTCTAGTCAATTGGGGTTTACAATGGATAGTAAGTATGCATTTACAAAAAATTCACTCAATTTTGTTTCGGTTTAAGTTGGTCAACCGCGCCTTGCGCACTGTGAAACTTAAACCTTACCTTTACGTTTATTGTTAGTAATTTTTTTGGTGAGATTGGCTGACCTTTGCCATGAATGGCGAAATTTACAGAATCTCGAGTACCTTTTTCTTTTGATTGATGCCTAAATGCCTTTTGCTTAGGTCCAATCGTTATTATGTGTGAATTTCGGCTGACCGCATACACTATCTCATTTCCCATATACATTTTGCTTTGCAAATCGCGTTTGCGGATTTATGTCTAAGTAAACTCAGACCATTAATTTAATTGAATTTATATCTGTTATCAGATTTAGTCGTAAGTAGTAGTATAATAAGTTGATTGCGCGAGAGCAGATTTATATTTGAATTTAAATTCAAATTTAGTATTACGATTATTTCGGATATACATATGATTTATCATATTTAGCGTTATAATTATCATTATTAGTATCGTGAGAAAATACAATCTACTCTGAAATCAATTAGGTCCAAAATCTTCCTATCTGATCGTCCTTCCTTTACTCCGTCCGTCGTACGTCACTTTATGTACAGTGCATACCAAATTTTTTTGTTTTAGTAAGATTAATTCAGTTGGCGCCAATTTAGCAATCTTGCTATATTATAAATTACTTACTGATAATTTTCCTACATCTTAATCTTACTGCAGACAAAAAAAAATATTTTCAATATTTTTTTTTTTTACGGGTCAAAAAGAGTGTTACGTTGTGTACGTAAAATTATTCACTCAATAGCATTAAATTAAAAAAAAAAAAAAAAAAAAATAAATTTAAAAAAAAAAATAATTTTTTTTTTAATGGACTTTATCTGGTACCCCACTGTACTTGTATCTGATTAATGCGGTTTGATTGAATAATTACGTACGCGTATAGATTATTCATTCTCGAACAATAAATTTATCAGTTGTCAGATCTGATTCCGCGGGAGCGGAAGCTTATAAATACTCTGTGTTGATTAACCGAAAACCCTTTTTCTCTTTATCTTTTGTGACGTCCGGGGCTGCAAACAGGTTAGTGAGACAAATTTTATTTAATTATTGCATTTTTTTGTCATTAACAATCAATTTTTATATAAATTTTTTTTCTTATTGAAACATGTAATTAATGTATTAGGGTAAAGTGTCAATTTTTGTGTTAATATTGAAAATTTCTGAAACTTTATTGAATTTAAATTTGAGCCGTGCTAATGAATTTTCTGCAAACAGGGGGACTTGTGAGTTGGTCAAGCAAGGTTATTCTTCCAGTAAATTGTGTGTTTTGGAAACCAATAGCCAACGCCCTTTTCTATTCAAACTATAGTATGTTATGGAGCATTGATGTCTGGATTTAATTATTTGGAACGATGACCGTCACTGAGGCAACCGTTTTGAACACTGCATCTACCAACCGCCGTGATCGTTTCCCTTAAAATTCTGAATTCGTGAGTTAAGTGCTTTTCTTATTTTAATTCCACCATCTTTTCCTTTGTGAAGATCCTCACGCGATTACGTAACTACAAACTAACTTTATACTTCAATGCTCAGAGCTTTTGAACTCTATGCTGGTGATTTGCATGACTTTTTAAGTGTAATAATTTTGCTTAATGAATTTACTTTTCATAATTTTGCACGTCTACCCTATCTGTAATTGATAATTAATTTATTTAACTGAAAATAATTGTTATGTAATTGTACGATTGGAATTGGTTTGTTTTTATAAATTGAATTTACATACACGGTTTACCTATATATAAAAATTACTTAAACAAAAGTACCTAAATTAAATCTAACTGTTTTAAACTAAATTTGTTTATCTTGCATTGAATTTTCTCATTTAACTAATTCGTTTTTTTGCTAACGATTGTCACATTTTCTTAATATCTTTTGTTATACTCTTTTGTATGTGGTGGAAAACTAGACAATTCTATTTTTGTATTTGGTAAATTACGTTTGTTTAAATATCTTATTTGTTTTATAGAATTGTTTGGGTTTCGACTTATCTTATTGTTGTACCTAACAAAATTCTTTTTATTGTTATTTTCTTCAACTATATTTTATGTGATTTAAAATTTGTACTAATATTGTGTACAATATTTCATTCTGTGATATTTAAACTATCGCTAAAGTTCGAAAATTTTTTATAAAAAAAATTGTGCTGATTTGAAAATTTTCTTTTAATACGCATGAGATAAACAAGAGTCACATCAAAGAAAACATTGTAACTGAGCTAGTAGTATGATAAATAAATTGTGTTTTAAATTTTAATAATTTTTTTTTATTCTTAAAAATTTTTTCTCCTACTTTTACCTAATAGTATATATATATATATATATATATATATATATATATATATATATATATATATATATATATATATATATATATATATATATATATATATATATATATATATATATATATATATATATATATATATATATATATATATATATATATGTTACGGGTAATGTTAGAATGTTAGGAGTGTGGGTAAACCTAACATTACCCAACATATTTGGGCAAAGTCCGAAATATAATTAAAATAAATGGTTATTCGGACTTTAACCGTATAAACCTAGTTTTACCCAATGTTGACTGGGTAATGTTAGGTGAGTGCTGATAATAAAAATAATTTTAGCAAAACTGAAATATTTTATTTAAGAAAGTAACAAAATGTAAATTTTTTGTCAATAAAATATTAAATGCAGTAAAATTAACCATTTTTAATGAAATCTTTCAGAACCCATTACGATTAATAGCAAGTCAATAAAACGAAAAACTGAAAACTTGTTTTCTTTGTAATATTTGGTTACAATTTACAACGAAATTGAATTTTTAAAAGAATGTATTAACTTACACAAGCTTCTGAAAAATTCTTATAGTTATGTGCATAATTAAAGAAATTTACGAATACTGAACGTGAAGTATATTGTCGTATACGAAATATATTATTTTTTCGAAATATTCAAATGTTTATGTTAACACCATCTTCGAGTATGTGGCATATGCGCATATGTGAATAACGTAGCCAGTGTCAAAATGATGACAGAACAAAGCACACGTACCGCTTTTCAAGAACGTTTTAATTTGAAACTTCAAGAATTAGTGTCTGCAAAGGGATCAAATTATTATTTTTTTATTTTTAGTTTCTATTACTCTGTTGCATAATTTTTATCAACAAATAAACATGTTATTCCATTTAAAAAAAGGTAAGTTTGTATCATATCTCGAAAACCACAAGAGCTACAAAGCTCTTAAACATAGCAATCGATTCCCCCCAGTGGTAACTACAACTTTTATTTGAACAATTTTTTGATTAAATCAATTGTTTAGTCGTAATAAGAATGGCAACTCTCAAAAAATTCACCTGTATATGAATTATTTTGTATAAGAATTTTTTAGAAACCAATGTAAGTAAATATATTCTTTTAAAAATTCAATTTCATTGTAAATTGTAACCAAATATTACGAAAAAAAATCAATTTTTCAGTTTTTTCGACTTGCTATTAATCGTAATGGGTTCTAAAAGATTTCATTAAAAATGGTTAATTTTATTGCATTTAATATTTTATGGACAACAAATTTACATTTTGTTACTTTCTTAAATAAAATATTTCAGTTTTGTTAAAATTATTTCTATTAATTATCATCACTCACCTAACATTACCTAGTCAACATTGGGTAAACCTAGGTTTATACGGGTAAAGTCTGAATAAACATTTATTTTAATTATATTTCGGACTTTACCCAAACATGTTGGGTAATGCTAGGTTTACCCGGGTAAATTTAGGTTTACCCACACTCCTAACATTACCCGTAACATATATATATATATATATATATATATATATATATATATATATATATATATATATATATATATATATATATATATATATATATAGTCTACTACAATTTTATCTAAATAATCGAATTTCAGCATCGTCAATTTCTTTATGTAGAAGTCCCCCTTTGTTGTACCTGAAAAACCTTGAAAATCAATAATCATAGCATCGATCATTATTATGCGAAATTTGAAGTGAAACTGTTCGGCTTATTAAGTGCAGTGCTTTAGAAAGATTTTTTATCTAACTTTTAAAAATATTATGACTTTCATTTGGCAGTAGCAAAAAATTTTCTAATATTCTTGTTATTGTGAGCTAGAGGAAAAAAAATGTTCCACTAATTTAATTTTGTATCAAAATTTTTATTTCGAACTTACGTATTTGTATCTACCTGCAAAAAGTTTCTACAAATATCTCAGGTAAAAATAACAGGCGTAAGATTGTGTATATGTATGCTTACACTTTTATATATTTATAGATGGTATTAATAGCCGTGTACGAGTAACAGTAGAAAATAAGATACCTTTTTATTGATTCTCTGTTATTGTTATTGACAACGAGCTTTTTCGTTTATCTTGTTCCATTAAAGACAAGAAAAAAAAACGTTTCTTGATACTCGTGTTTCCTGATATTTGCTATACCTAGCAGACATAACACTTACATGCGGTAAGCAGATCATTACATTTAGACATACATAGGTAGATATTAGAGATGTGCCAAATGTAACGTAACAGTTACTTTGCAACTGTTTCAAAAATGTAACCGCTCCAAAATGGAACAGTTACAAACAACATACTGTTACACAGTTACAAATTATTTTTCAGTTCCAAACAGTTACTGCAGTGTTTAGTACAAATGTACCTACTAAGGCCAATGGTTACTATAGTACAAAATGTTACTTTGTTACTAATATAAATCTGTTTTGTACAACAAAATATGGTATACCTACAGATGTACCATTGTATACATTTTGTAGGTACTCAATTACTCATAAAATCATGCCCGCTTGCATAAAATTGTAACTATTTGAAACAAATTTGACTTTCGAACAAAGAAAATATGTATTAAGGGAGAAATGGATGTCATAAATCATTAAAATTAATAAAAAATAAAACGTTTTCTAAAAATAAGATTATTTTTTAAATATTTAACAGATATCCGCCAAAAATTTCGAAAATTTATAATTTTTATAATTGTCTATTATTATTTTCAAAATTATCCTACATTTAGATTTAAAAATTATATGAACGGTTTATTGCCTTCCTAGATTTTAAATAAAACCCAAACATTTTTTTTTAAACTTGTTATTTTAAAATTGTAATCAGTAATCACATTCTCCAAGAAGTTGATTATTGCTATATGATTATTCTTATCCAAAAATTTATTTAGTGCAAAAAATATTTTATGGAGTGAAGTGCTTAAGTACGTAAAACTCTAAAAGTGTAATTTGTGCATATTAGTGTAATTTTTATTTAGAATTTTTATTAATTAAACTCTTCTTATTAAAGAATGAGTAGAAAATCTAAATCGAGTTTTATCTGGAAGTATTTTAACCAGATTCAAGGGGAAAATTATAAAGCCAAATTTGTAACTTGTGTACAGAACGGTTACGGAATATTGGAACAGTTACTTGTAATCGATATTGAAATGGTTACTTGTAGCCGATATTAAAACAGTTACTTGTAACAGTTGTAACAAATATTGAAATAGTTACTGTGGTTGCTTGTAACAGATATTGGAACGGTTACTTGTAACTGTTACTTTTATGTAACTGTTACGATTGTAACGGTTACACAAAAATCTCTGTTTGGCACATCTCTAGTAGATATCCGATTTGTGTTTTCTTTATTGTTCTACAACAATACCTAGAGATAATAATTTTTGATACTGCAATTTGTACTAAATCGTTCGCCCGGTTGAAAGCAAATAGTAAATGGATAAAGTGAAAAAAGCAAATATATATATATATATATATATATATATATATATATATATATATATATATATATATATATATATATATATATATATATAGGGTGTAAAATATATAACTCTCCGAAAAAATAGGGGAGAAAGGTCTCAATTTACTGATTAAGTTTTGCTAGTTAATTTGTTCCGATTATGTTTCATTTCAGAGATTTTTGATCAGGGACAGGTCATGCATCACCTCCTGCGTCTCGTGAGTCTCCTGGTCCTCGGAGAAGAGTCGAGTCAACGCGTCCGCTACCACGTTAGTGTCGCCACGGATATGCTCGACTTCGTAGTCAAACCGAGCCAAGCTCAACAGCCATCTTGTGACCTTAGGATTGGCTTTGGCGGAATTATGAAGAAAGGTAACAGCTGCTGAATCGGTCTGCAGGACAAATTTTGCACCAAGTAAGTATGTTTTCAATCTATCTAAGGTCCATACTATCGCTACGGCTTCTAACTCGTAGGTTGCATAATGCGATTCAGCTGGCGTCAACCGCTGGGAGACGTAGTGGATTGGTCGTAATCCACTCCCCTGATCTTGAAGGATCACGCCCGATATTGAAGTAATGGAGGCATCAGTTTGAACTACAAAGGCCCGCGAATAATCCGGATAGGCCAGTACCGGCGCGGTAGTAAGTGCCTTTTTCAATGTATTGAATGAAGCAATCTGCTCCGGTCCCATGTTAAATTTGACTCCTTTTTTCTTAAGCTTGTTTAGCGGGGCTGCAATGGTAGCATAATCGGGGATGAACTTGGCGAAAAATCCTACCATTCCTAGGAAGGATCGGACTTCCTTCAGTTTCCGCGGAACCCTCAGGTCCCGTATAGCCGCCACTTTGTCTCCGTCAACTCGTATTCCGTCGCTCGATATTATATGACCTAAGAATTTAATCTCCGTTAAGGCGAATTGAGATTTGTTAGGATTGGCCGTCATGCCAATCGACCGTAGCCTTTTTAGTACCTCCTCTAGGTGTTTTAAATGTTGATCGAACGAGGGTGAATGGATCAGGAGATCATCAAAATAGCAGACGACATACGAGTAACGGAGTTCTGAAAATAAGTCAAATATTATTCGGTTTAGGCTCGCTGGGGACACTGAGAGCCCGAAGGGGACTGAGGTAAATTTATACGCCCCTGTGGGCGTGACAAATGCGGTCCTAGGAAGTGTGGCTACTTCCTAGGTTTGCCTTTTGGCCAGCCTTTCTATTTTTTAACTACTTGAACCTCGGCATCGGAGTTGTCAGACTCCGTGGCCGAGGTGTTTGTATAGGCGTCGGACGTCGGGCGTTTAACACCCGTCCGAACCGACGCCGTCGACATGTCCGAGTCGCCCACTGGTGTTGTTGTAGAGCGACTCGGGAGGGGGGTGACCGGGCGTGTTGGCATTGCCGGTCTGGACGGCCGCTGTGGTAGCGAAGCCGTCAATGGTGGGGACGGAATGAATTCCGCCTCCGGTTGTGGGGGGCAGGTCCCTTTTGAGGGGACCGGGATTTGGCCACCTCCTTTTCCCCCTCGCTGTGACGTCTTCTCGAGGGTGACGATTTCTTTAGTGAAGTCTTCTTGGGAGAAGACGTCACTGTTCTGATGACTGGTCCCTGAGAGGTTGTCTTAATAACCCTTTTGGTCTCAGGGACCTCGGCTGGCGCAGCGATTGGGGCGGGTGTAGGACTAACTACAGCTGCCGAGCGCATGAGGCTCTCTTGCATTCGTTGCATGGTTATTTGCATCTGCATCATCGCTTCCTTAATCTCACGTAATTCGTTCGTTTTTTCAATCGCTGCAGGGACAGGGGCTGCAGCAGCGCGCGGGTAGCCATCCAAAGCGGAACGGCGATGCATGTTGCCCAGTAGATTACGCCTTGCCTCTGGGTACGTAGGTTTTTCCAGGGCTCTCAGCTCTTGGATGGCTGATTCTTGCTTAAATATGGGGCAATTCCTCGACTTCGCCAAGTGATTCCCCCCGCAGTTAACACACTTTACTGGCTCGTTACACGGTCTTCCCTCGTGTAACGGCCTTCCGCAAACGCAAATTTGCTGCTCGACGCTACATTTTTGTGAAACATGTCCGTATTTCTGGCACCGGTAACAGCGCATTGGTGCCGGAATATACGGACGAACGTCGATTTTTTCAAAGAGGCCCAAGACCACTTCCTTTGGTAATGTGGTCTTGTTGAAAGTCAATAAGATGAAAGGGGAATTTGGATATTTGCTTCCCCTGTTAAATTTATGCCTCTTTGTTTCTAAAACCCCTTGTGGAGACATCTCCGACACTATCTCTTCAAGGGAACAGTATGCAAGTGAAGGGTGTATAATAACACCACGGGAGTAATTTAATACCCCATGAGGTGATACCTGCACCGCATACTGTCCGAGGTTCTTCAAATTTATTATTTTTTCGGGCTGTATCGCTGAAAATGTCTCCACGGGCTACCCTTTGCCCGACAGTTTGGCATTCTTGACATGGCCAATATAATCCTTCACTAATTTTGCCAACTGGAAGGGACTCATTTTACTGAAGTCGCCTTCCGTTGGTTTCACTACGAGATATTTTGTAAAAGTTGAAACTTCCAATCTTGGGGCGTCCAATTGCATGGTACGCCCACGACCTTTCCCTTTTTTGGGGGGAGGGTTACCCCGTTTAGATTTTGTACTGGATTGTGGAGCGGGTACCGTCGACGCGGTAGCGAGACCAGCCTCGCTACTCTGGCTCACGCCAGATGACGATGGCGGAGCTTGGTTCGCGTCCGGTTTGGAGGGCCCGGACTCGCCCTGTTTATTTAAGTTTTCCTCTTACATAAACGTAACACAATAAAACCCCCACCCCGCTCCCCATCCTCCACGGAGCCTCATACGGGACGTGGGACTTCCACGCCAGGGATACGGGAATAAGGGGCCCTAGGGACGAAGCCCATTGCCCCAGTGACACGCACGACCCTGGGGCGCTCGAATTTACTGCGGCCGGTGCATAACCGCAGCCACGGTCTATGCCTGAAGCCAGGGCCGAAGTGACGTGTTGTTCCGCCGTACTCGCAAGTAACGGCTTCCCTCAGTCACCAGGATCCCCTTTTCCAGGCAACGCCGCTAAGCCACACACGAGCTAGTGTGGGTCCCGAAGATGACTTGAAGTTGGGACAACAAAGAAGAACGAAAACAAAACAAAACCAAAAACAAAAAAGAAACAAAAGATAAAAGAAACCTGAAACAAAAAGAAATAAAAATAACGAAAAACAAAAAACAATAAAAACGAAACGAAATAAAAAGACAGGTTGAAAAAATAAACTGTCGATCCGACACTTTTAGTGAAAACGGTGGTACCTCGAGAAGGAACGGTGCCGGTCTAGTCGTCTACGGTGTATGGTATAGTCGTCTACGTCTTCTTCCGGGTCTTGGTCGGTTGGGTCTGCGTATAGACGACTTAACCCATCGGCAACAAAATTCTTATTTCCTTTAATCGTTTGCACCTCAAAATCGAACTTTGCCAGCGATAACATCCAGCGCGTGACTTTAGGGTTGGTCCTCTGAGACGTCCTTAAGAACTTAAACGCCACCGAGTCGGTCTGTAAAACGAATCTGTTCCCCAATCAAATCGTTCAAGCGCCCAAACGACGCATAAGGCCTCTAGTTCGTAAATAGGGTACTTAGACTCGGTCACAGACAGACGTCGTGACGCGTAATGGACTGGTCGTAGTCCGTCGTCGTATTGCTGCATTAAGGCAGCACCTAACTGAAATTGGGACGAATCAGTTTGTAATATAAAAGGCTTAGAATAGTCCGGGTAGGCTAAGACCGGACTGTTAGTCAACGCGTCTTTAAGATCTTCGAATGCCTTGATCTATTCGGGACCCATGTGAAATTTGACACCTTTTTTCTTAAGGTCGTTAAGCAGACCGGCTAGTTTGGCAAAATCCTTTACAAAGCGGCTAAAGAACGAGCACATACCCAAGAATTTACGAACTACTCGCAAATTCTTCGGCAGCTGCAGCCCGTTGATGGCCTGGATTTTTTGATCCTGCACGTGAGCGCCATCTGGTAAAATTTCAAAGCCAAGAAATTTTAGGCGATTTACTGCGAAAATCGATTTTTGAGGATTCGCCGTGAATGGACCCGCTTGACGAAGTCGTTCGAGAACAATTTTAATGTGCTCGAGATGCTCGGTAAATGATTTTGAAAATATTAAAATATCGTCAAAATAACAGATGACAAATTTGTCCATTAGGTCACCGAAGAGATCGTGCATTATGCGGTTAAGAGCACTAAGACTTACCGATAAGCCGAAGGGGACGACTTTATATTGCCAGGCTGACGTAGGTGTTACGAAGGTGGTGAGAGGTTTGAACGACTCAGACAACGGTATCTGATGAAAAGCCTTCGTCAAATCCAGCGTGCTGAAAACAGTAGCGCCATGAAGATAGTGAAAAAACGACTCCAGAGATGGCGTTGACCACGAATCGAACCGGATTAACGAATTCAATCTTCGATAATCACAAACTAACCGTGATTCGCCCGTCTTCTTGGATATTAAGAATGCGGGGGAACCGTAATTAGAGTGACTCGGCTCGATCAAGTCGTTGGCGCGGGGTTCGTCGATGGCTTGTTGCATTATTCTCAGCTGCGTCGAAGCTGAGCGATTTGGTATCCTTAAGAAACTTCATCAGTGGGGACTAAGAGGGAAAATGCCAACACTAATCAACAGCTTTCTTTCGGACCGCACCTTCAGAGTTCGGATTAGTGATACAGAAAGTCAACCCCATGTCATGGAGAATGGCATCCCTCAGGGGTCGACAATCAGTTGCACATTATTCCTGATAGCAGTAAATGATATCACGGCCTACATAAGATCACCAATTAGCAAATGTCTGTACGTTGACGACATAGCCATCTTCTCAGCCGACCACTCCACTCACCATCTAGAGACACGAATACAACAAAGCATTGATAGTGTGGATCGGGCTGCCTCAAAAATTGGTTTCAAATTCTCAACTACGAAAACCTCTTGTATTAACTTCTGCAGACTTCGCACTGAACACAACGAACCTGTATTATACCTAAAAGGTGAAAGAAAAGAACCAAAGACATCTGTGCGCTTTCTGGGACTAACTTTTGATAAAAGACTTTTGTGGAACGAGCACATCAATGGGTTGGCTGTACGATGTAAGAAGTCACTCAATCTGCTACACTGCATAGCCAGCCTGGACTGGGGGGCAGACCGAAGTACACTGTTGAAGATATATAGATCACTTATAGCATCCAAGATTGATTACGGCTGCGCAGTGTACTCGTCAGCTCGTAGATCTCGTCTAACAGTCTTGGAAAGGATCCATAGTGCCGGCATCCGTCTCGCCACTGGTGCCTTTCGTACAAGCCCACTCATGAGCCTCTATTCTATATCTGGCCTATCCCCGCTTTGGAATCGATTTGATCGACTAACTCTAACATATTATGCGAGCATATGGTCAAACAAAAAACACTTAAATTATAATATACTCTTCAATAAAGATACAGAACAAATGTACAAGGAGAGGCCCAGAGCACAGAGACCATTGGGAATTCGTGCGAAAGAGCTTTTAGAAAGAGTTAATATCCAACTCATTGAAGTCTTCCAAATAACACCTTGTGACATCCCCCCCCCTGGCTCAAAACGAAACCACAGTGTCGTCTAGATCTATGCAAAAACACGAAGACTGAAGTTCCAGCAAAACTTTTACGAGCCAGCTTCCTCAGTATAGTTGACGAATATCCGGGTCACCTTTGTTTATACACAGACGGATCAAAGACCGCAGCTAACACAGGAAGTGCCTTCGTTACTCCAGCTGGTGAAGGGCACACATGGACACTCCCTAACATCTCATCCGTATATACTACTGAACTGTAGGCCATCTGGCAGGCCTTGCGCAGTACCGAATACTCCAGCAATAAAGACTTCCTAATCTGCTCGGACTCACTAAGCTCTATTCAAGCGATAATACAACAGCTTGGATCCTCTGGTAAAAATAATACAGGAAACGTTATTCAGCTTAAAAGATGTCAAAAATATTTGTTTCATCTGGTGCCCAAGCTACGTCGGCATCACCAGCAATGAGACAGTGGATAGAGCCGCGCGAACCGCAGCCAACTCCGCTGTTCCAGACGAAATACCGTTAAGACCAGAGGATCTGAAATGTCATATGAAGCGGATCGCTAGGGCTATGTGGCGTTACGAATGGAATCTAAAACTAAAAGAAATTAAACCGGATCTAGAAGAATGGAAAGCACCAGTAAAACTGAACCGACGTGAAGATGTGGCGCTAACTCGTTTGAGGATAGGCCACACAGCACTCACCCATAAATATCTACTCGCCGGTAGTGAGCAGCCCATGTGTCCGACATGCGGAGTGACACTCTCCGTGAAACATATAATAGAGGAATGCCTTGAATACGCCAGGGTAAGACACCACACAAACCTAACGGGAAATATTAAAATAGATCTAAACAATGACCCGGTTTCTGTCAGAAAGATATGCGCATTTGTACGACTAACAGGACTTTGGAAAAAAATATAATACCATGATAACAAAAAAATACCTGGTACCGATGTGCTTGTTGGTGTGCAATGCCAAGGACGCCTGCGGTGGGCAATGCCAAAAGCGCCACTTTGGTAATGGTTACACGACACCGATATTTTGTTATTAGTAAGTTTTAATTTTCTGTATTGGTTCAATTTGACTGTTATAGTGGTAGGCCCTTTACACCTATCACTAGTTTTTGTTACCTATTTAGCAAATTCAACTGCAACCAGTGAGTGATATTGCTATTGTTGTCCCTTTTATTTTGGTTTTCGACTTAGTTACTTTTTTTCTTTACTATCGTTATTACTATTCTACCCTGTTGTTATGGTGTGGTAGGCCCTTTACACCTACCACCAATTATATTTTCCTTTTTCTTAATGGTAACTTTGTTACCCTGACCTTACTGCCATAGATAATGTAATTGGGCCGACAAGACCTGAGTAGTTAATCGGCCCCTAAACACTATAAAAAAAAATAAAAAATAATAATAATAATAATAATAATAATAATAATAATAATAATAATAATAATAAGGGGCTTCACTTTGCAGAA
This sequence comes from Brachynemurus nebulosus, assembly GCA_035578155.1. Classification (NCBI taxonomy): domain Eukaryota; kingdom Metazoa; phylum Arthropoda; class Insecta; order Neuroptera; family Myrmeleontidae; genus Brachynemurus; species Brachynemurus nebulosus. The sequence goes on from JAPWDM010000016.1 coordinate 5,306,310, forward strand.
TTTCCCCACAGTAAGTCCTGCTTGTCGTAAAAGGCGACTAAAAGGACACCCCATTAGGATGGTGAACAAACAAAAAAAGCCTCGGAAAAATGCCGCTGCCGGTGGAGCGACCGGGCGCATCAGGGTCACCACTGAATGTGACAGTTTAGATCGCGGTGACGACAGGCTGGGTTCTAGGCAGCCACCTGTCAGCTGTAATAACACCTTCAGCCAAAATACTACTGCCCTACTTACAGAGCCACCAACACCTTTGGCTCAGCCGACTTTAAGTGTTTCCTCGGAGCACCCTTTGGGGACCACTAAAGCTGGTAAGAAGCGTGTGCGTATGCAATGGACAGATGAACTGAATGAATTCATCGTACGCACATACTTCAAAGTTACTAGACTTGAAACGGACAAAACTGGTTACCGTACATAATTACATCAAGAGTTCGCGTACAGCTACCCTCACCTAAGTCGCGTTACTGAACAGAGACTGGCAGACCAAAAACGTGTCATTTTTACCAATAACCTCATCCCTTCCTCCCTCATAAACACCATTAAAACACAAGTCGCACATCAATTTGCTCAAAATGAAGAAAGTCAGGACGACGGCCCACCAGAAATGGAGAGCCCCACACAAAACGACACTCAACAACTTGTCGAGAATGAGCCTGACCACCATGAGACAGCAGTAAATGACACCCTACTGCAAAAGATCGAAATGGAATTTAACACAGCGCTTACTGAATTTGAAGGGACGGACCCCACACATAGGTACTTGTTGCCTAAACAACACACCTCACGTAGATTGGCTGAGATCGTTGAGATATTGAACAATACAATACTGCCTAAACACTTGGAAACATGTGACAATTTTATCAAGTTACACACAGCTATCTATTGTGGAGCCGTTGCAGCTATACGTTGTAACGGGTCCGATGTAACACCACCTGTAGCGCACAACTCGAAGGAACACAAAACTCCTGCCTGGGAAACACGATTGAATAAACGCATCAGCAACATCCGATGCAACCTCGGCAGGATCACCCAATACCAACAGGGTACGAGGTCCAAACGGCTCAACAAATACATACACGACATATTACGCAAACACACAGTACACACACAATACGAGGAACCCAATAAAACACTCACAGAGATCAGAGATACGCTTCACCAAAAATTAACAGCACTAGCGAAGCGCTTACGAAGATATAAGACCAGTACTGAACGCAGACGACAAAACCAAGCGTTCAGCAGAAACGAGAGACGGTTTTATCAGTCTCTAACGAACACGGTAACTGACAGTAATGGTCTACCGGAGAAGAACGCACTCCATAGTTTCTGGGCGAATATATGGTCCAACACCATTGACCATAATGACAAAGCCAGCTGGATCGATACAGAGTACAGGAATAACGAACATCTTCCGGAGATGCCCTATACGGACATTACTACAGAGGACGTCTCCAGAGCTTTACAGAGATCGCATAACTGGAAGGCACCCGGCATCGACAACATACAAAACTACTGGCTCAAACACTTTACATCAACACACAAGTATCTCGCTGAACACTTTACACTATTTATAAAAACACCAAACCTGACACCGAAGTTCCTAACGCAGGGTATCACGTACATGAAATCTAAAAACAGTGATACAAAAAATCCTGCGAATTATAGGCCTATCACCTGCTTGCCTACAGTGTATAAGATTTTGACGTCCTGTCTGGCAGAAAAGATCAATGAGCATTGTCAGATTAACACCATACTGACAGAAGAACAAAAGGGATGTCGAAAGAGGTCACAAGGCTGCAAAGAGCAGCTTCTGATTGACTCCGTAGTACTGGAACAAGCGAAAGGGAGAAAACGTAACCTGTACCCAGCGTTTATTGATTATAAAAAGGCATTTGATTCGGTCCCGCACTCCTGGTTGCGGAGAGTATTGGAGCTGTACAAAATACACCCAAGTATCGTGAACTTCCTTGGAACGATCATGTCCGACTGGCGAACGACCTTACATTTGAGTATTGGTAATGAAAAAACAACAAGCGACCTTATTCAAGTAAGACGCGGCATATTCCAAGGCGACTCATTGAGTCCATTATGGTTTTGTCTCGCAATGAATCCACTTTCTCGCCTGTTAAATGAAACCAAATACGGTTACAATGTAGGTACGCAAACGAATTCGCGCCATACCATTTCACATCTAATGTACATGGATGATATTAAGATCTATGCAGCTACTAAACATCAATTACAGCAGCTGCTGGGACTTTCCAACGAGGTTTCGCGAGACCTCTGTATGGAGTTCGGAATCGATAAATGTCGAACACAATGTCGTTCTGGAGGAAAACGAGATGCGGTCGCATTCGAACTCGAACCAGAGTCTGTTATGCAGCCCATGGACGAGGGAGAGTCGTACCGGTATCTCGGATTCAATCAGGACGAACGTATAGATCACAGCGCTGTAAAACAACACCTGATGCAGCAATACCTAACGCGTGTACGGAGATTACTGAGCACCCACCTTGATGGAAAAAAAACCATAATAGCAATTAACACCTACGCAGTTCCGGTGCTAACATACTCATTTGCGGTAATCAAATGGACGCCTACGGACTTAACAAACATCGAGATCAAGACCCGCGTCCTTATGACCAAATACAGAATTCATCATCCCAAAACAGCGATAGAACGATTGACGCTGCCAAGAGCCGAAGGGGGTCGAGGTCTTATAGACATAAGCAACACGCATAATAAACAGGTTCATAACTTGCGAGAATACTTTTACACCAAAACACACACATCACACTTACACAATGTAATAATCCAAGCCGACAAGGCATACACACCATTAAACCTCTCACACACAGAAATGCCAGATAGTTTTTGCCGTTTGGTCACGAAGGAGGACAAAATTCAGCAATGGATTCGGAAGCCTTTACATGGGAGACATCCACATGATCTTAATCAGAGTAACGTCGACAAAGCATCGTCGCACGCCTGGTTGAGTCAAGGAAGTCTTTTCCCGGAGACTGAAGGATTCATGCTAGCTATACAAGATCAAGTAATTCATACAAAGAATTACTCAAAGTACATACTTCGTGACTCGTCAATAACATCTGACTCATGCCGGAGATGCCATTCCAAACCTGAAACGATCCAACACATCACAGCTGCCTGTACTCAGCTCGCTCAGTCCGAATACAAACACCGTCACGACCAGGTTGGCAAAATCATATACCAGAAACTAGCGGTTAAGCACCACCTTACAACCGACAAAACACCTTACTACAAGCTCCCACCAAAAGTAGTAGCGGAGAATGACTCCTGTAGACTTTACTGGGATCGGTCGATTATTACAGATAAGACCATAAATCATAATCGACCAGATATCACCTTCGTAATGAAAAACACTAAGACAACCTATCTGATCGATATTGCGGTTCCAAATACACACAACTTACAAAATCACACGCAGTTAAACTGGATAAATACACTAACCTCGCAGCCGAAATAAAACAACAATGGCGAATGGAACATGTCCACATCGTAACAATAGTGCTCAGTGCCACCGGGGTCATTCCACACACACTACATAATAGTTTGAGCCTCTTGGGCCTCCCAAAGTACACATATGTCACTATGCAAAAGGCAGTGATCATAAACACATGTCGTATAGTACGGAAGTTCCTCAGTAATACGAATCCGACTGCGATATGTGAAATCACAAGATCTGCTTGTACTCCATCTGAGCCATCTACAGTAAGTGAACAACACACTGACACTCATCTTACAGACACACAACACACATACATAAACACACAATACGCTTACACTGAAACACAAACACCTAACACACATACAGATCCAGATTCGTCTGATAGAGAGGGAGGATCGACCAACTGCCGCACTGTCACTGTTACCGCCCTGGTGCACAATCCTCCCCAACTCAATAACACACAAGGTCCGTCAACCTCTGTACCATCTACACGCGCAATTCCAGGAACACCCGATCTTAATGAGCAATTTGGTGAACCAGAACACATTTACACCAAGAAACGAAAAATAGAACGACACATCCACACACATACACGAACACACACACAAACACAAACAGTCCTTTCCCTTCCCTCTGTCCCTAATCCTACCTATTCTCTGAGGACACGAAAACGAACTAGGCATTCACAGCCGTCTGTCATTGAGCCAACATCTACGCTCCCACAAAAGTCTAGTCGTACGAACCAGTATACACCAAAATAGACGCATAACACCTCGTTTCAAGCAACAACAACAATATAAGGAGTGATGTGACAAACCCGTCCGTGAATGTACTACGGTACTTTTACGGATTGGTTTGGTACATTACCCTTCCACAGAGCCTAATACCTTGCATAATGCCGGTATAGGTGAATGTTACCCAGTACTGTCCTACTGAGTAGTGAGCGCCAGGTTGGCGTAAAAGTCTATAATAATAATAATAATAATAATAATGCCATTCGCCCAGAGGATCTGAGAGTGTGCATTAGATCCGCGATCGAACATAAATGGCAACGTGAGTGGAACAACCTCACGGCGAAGCTCAGACAGGTGAAGCCTGAGGTCCGAAGAACCCCGGCACCTGTAAATCTGAACCGGCGAGAGAGTGTGGCCCTGACGCTTTTACGCTTGGGCCACACGGCGTTAATACATCGTCATCTTCTCGCCGGTGAGGATCAGCCAAGGTGCCCCGCCTGCGGGACGGCGCTGACCGTGAGGCATATAGTTGAGGAATGTGTAACCTTTGAGCCATTGCGCCAGAGGTTGCAGCTCCCGAATAATGTAGCCGAAGCGTTAGCTTATGATGCTGCTTCTGAAAGAAAGATGCTTGAATTTCTCCGTAATTCGCATCTTCTTCAGAGGTTTTAGGGGCATACCATCTCAGATTTTACAAGTCGTCTCGTTTAATCTCCCCCGATAGAATTTTAATTACAGTCATTTTTAATTTATGTGTTTAAAAAAATATTGTGTGTGTCTTAATTTATTTATTTATTTATTAACCATACCCTGTTCCAGCTGGCCCGGCAGGGTATTTTTAGTCTCTCGTTATGCCACTAAGGGCCTTTTACACTCTTAGTGATACTTTGTTATTTATACATGTTTTGTTGTTTTTGTTATTGTTTTTATCGATGTACCACCGACGGCCTTTTACACCCTAGGTGGTACATCAATTGTTGTTTTTATCTGTGATATTTTGTTATGCCGCTGTAGGCCTGTTGTTGTGGCTCTACAGCGGTATTGTTTTAACCCCTTATTGCGTCACTGGTGGGCCTGTGGCTCCCCAGCGACGTAATAAGTTTTTTCTGTGATAACACTGTAATTTTTTTCTAGTCTTGTTTTTTGAGTGTTTCTAGTCGGTTCTTTCCACTTTGGGGTCCTTTACACCTCGGAGGGAGTTCCAGCGATGGCTTCCGGGCGTTGGTGACCGGACGCTCTGTCTAGTACTTATCGTACCGTCACCAAGGACTGTCCGCTCTTTTTAAGTCCTGGGGTGGCAGGGCCCATCGATGGATTTTATTATGTGTATGTTTTGTCCCTTGTCTATTGCATTTGTGTGTTCTTGTCTGTTTTGTGTATGTTTTTATCTTTACCGTTTATGGCGGCGCATGCCCTCTGTTGGCGATGCCGCCGGGTGCTGCTGACCGCGCCATCCACCGGCAGCAGTACCCCAATTTTAAAGAAAAAAAAATAAAAAAATAATAATAATAATAATCCGAGGCCCTTTACACCTCGGAGTTTCATCGTTGGTTTTCAGTTCTTGGTGACCGGACGTTCTGGCTAGTACTTAGCGTACCGCCACCAAGGACTGTCCGCTCGTTATGAAACCCTGGGATGGCAGGGCTCATCGGTGAATTTTATTATGTGTATGTTTATCCATTGTCTAGTGCATTTATGTGTCCCTGTCTTTACGTGTTGTTTTTATTTATATTTCTCGGTTCGGCGGCGCATGCCCTTAGTTGGCGATGCCGCCGGGTGCTGCTGACCGCGCCATCCACCGGCAGCAGTACCCCAATTTTAACAAACAATAATAATAATAATAATAATAATAATAATCTGAGGACACGAAAACGAACTAGGCTTTCACAGCCCTCTGTCATTGAGCCAACATCTACGCTCCCACAAAAGTCTCGCCGTACGACCCAGTGTACACCAAAATAGACGAATAACACCTCGTTTCAAGTAGCAATAACAACAACATAGGGAGTGATGTGACAAACCCGTCCGTGAATGTACTACGGTACTTTTACGGATTGGTTTGGCACATTACCCTTCCACAGAGCCTAATACCTTGCATAATGCCGGTATAGGTGAATGTTACCCAGTACTGTCCTACTGAGTAGTGAGCGCCAGGTTGGCGTAAAAGTCTATAATAATAATAATAACAGGTGGTGAGGACACCTATAGCAGCTGCCCTTGGCACCCGTGAGGGATATTTATCCCCCATTGGTGTCAAGGAGGCAAGGATCAAGTTTATGCGCAATACAGTAATCTTCGGATACCATTAGCCTCTGACTACCCAAGATCGGCACCGTTCCTTCTCGAGGTACCACCGTTTTCACAAAAGATGCCGGATCTAGAGGAGAAATCCTCGATCGTTCATTTCTTTTAACCTTCGTTTTTATTTCGTTTCGTTTTTATTGTTTTTTGTTTTCGTTATTTTTATTTCGTTTTGTTTCAGGTTTTTTTTTATCTTTTGTTTCCTTTTTTGTTTTTTGTTTTTTTTTGTTTTCGTTCTTCTTTGTTGTCCCAACTTCAAGTCATCTTCGGAACCCACACTAGCTCGTGTGTGGCTTAGCAGCGTTGCCTGGAAAAGGGGATCCTAGTGACTGAGGGAAACCGTTACTTGCGAGTACGGTGGAACAACTACGGAAGACCGGTAGGGACATATTCGTACTGTGTGTAACAGCACTTTATTTCTGATGATTCCGCCATACGCAGTGTGTCAGCACATGCTTATTCTCAATATTTCTGACATAGTATGTCGGAAATGCCAAAATTATGGAGGGTAGATATAAGGAGGACAATCTTTGTATTAAAAAGTCTCCGTAAAAGGAATAAATAATGGCGGCGCTACTGTAGCAAGAGGGTAAATTTAGAGAAGTAAACAAAGAAAAAAAACATCAGCGTTGTTATATGTATATGTAATTATTGTTTTTTTTATTATAATTGTTACATATATATATATAAATATATATATATATATATATATATATATATATATATATATATATATATATATATATATATATATATACTACTCAAAACAAAATAAGGGCCACTCATGTTTTGCTGCATAAGTTTATTTTTATATAAGTTACAGCATAAGGTATGCTTACATTTAATTAAGAAACTAATTTTTTACTAAATAAAATTAATTTTAATAAGATTAAATAAAAAATTAATCCATAGTTACATTTTTTTAGGATTTTATCATTTTTATAGTCATTTTTACAGTCATCAACAAACGTTCACGCTTTCAGTAAAAGCACACATTATGCAACTTTTCGGTGATTTAATATCGAGTATGCCCTCCCCTTTTTAAAACACATTCCTAAAGCCTCCTCGGCATGCTTTCAATAAGATGCCTAACGGTTTCATCAGGAATCTCCTCCCAACATCTTCTCAAGACATCAATCAGTTGTTGTTGGGTGTGCACATCCTCTCCGGCTGCTCCGACTCGCCGTTTTAGTTGATCCCAAAGATGTTCTATTGGGTTCAAGTCAGGGCTATTTGCAGGCCACGGTAAAACCTGTATATTAGCCTCCCCAAGGACTGTTGTCGTCGCTCGAGCGGTATGCGCTCGGGCATTATCCTGCATCAGGATAAATCCGTCGGCCGCTCGTTGTGCAAAGGGGATCACATGGGGTCTGACAACCTGTTCGATGTAACTTTGAGCCGTTACAGTACCCTCGTTTAGGCAAACAAGCTCAGTTTTGCCTTGCAAACTAATTCCACCCCAGACCATGACAGTTGGACCGCCAAATCTGTCGCGTTCATGAATGTGACGATCAGAAAACCTTTCCCCACTTCTTCTCCACACTCTTACACGTCGATCATCACTAAAAAACTTCACCTTGCACTCATCCGTGAAGAGTACGTGACGCCATTCCTCCAAGCCCCATTCAAGGTGTTCACGTGCAAATCTTAAACGGTTTGCACGATGCGCTCCGGTCAGTTTGGTACAGATTACTGGTCTTCTTGAACGTTGTTGGTCTTCATGCAAACGATTTCGTATGGTCTGATTACTGACAACAGTACCAGTAGATCGATGTAAGCGATTTTGCAGAGTACCTGCGATAACAGTCGGCTCACGTCGTGCACACAGTCGAATGTAATGGTCTTCACGGGCAGTGGTAGCGCGAACTCTTCCTGAGCCACAGCGCCGGGTTACACTACCGGTCTGTTGATACCGATTCCAAACATTTTGAATAGCCCTTCGTGAACAACCCAACTGCAGAGCCACGGAACGTTGAGATTGACCAGCCTCAATCATCGTTACGGCTCTGGTAGCAGTAGCTTCGTCCATATGATGTCGAATTCTCGGCATTGTAAAAATAAATGATTGAATAACACGCCAAACTTCAAAAAACAACCCCAGCAATCAATAATCTAGCGCAAACTGATTTAAAATCAAATTCAAAAAAATAAATAAAACTAACCACTTGACGATGTGCGAGACAAAAAAACGTTTAAATCTTCCCCTCAACACTAATATCACTTAAACCTAACTGTTATCATTTACACAACCACTTAATATCATAACAACAGTCATTTAGAAAAGTTATTTTAACGTGGATCGACATAAATCAGTTTTAAAATACAAACTTTTAAGTGGCCCTTATTTTGTTTTGAGGAGTATATATATATATATATATATATATATATATATATATATTATATATATATATATATATATATATATATAACTGTTTTATTATTTTAAAATTTTTATAAAACAACACAATAAAATCACTAACAAACATTAAAAATTATGAATCACTTTCAACGTGTCTCACAGCGATTTTTTGTAGGTTATTAAACAGCATACTTGTCTCCGTCGACAAATGCAAAGTTCATTTTATACTCTTTTGTCACTTCATACTCTTTTGCTACTCTAGCGCTATTCTGGCGAGTTTTTGAACTGTTACTTAGTACTTAAAACGGGACACTTTTTGAACTATTTTTCTATTGTTTTTCGTACAAGATTGTCCTCCTTGTATCTACCCTCCATAGCCCAAAATTTTAAAACGATTGTACCGCCATTTTTATTAATTTATTTTACGTTGCGTAGTTCGCATACTTAGACACTTAATAATATCTAGTGATAATACCCATCTTAAATAATATTAATACTGATTCAAATTAAATTATAATTAAAAACTACATATTTATAATATTATTATTGATTATAAAACAAATTAATAATGGATCAAAGTTCAAAAAGGGTAAGAACTGAAAAAATTATACCCTGGAAGAATTCTTTGAACTTTCCAAGGGCTTTTGTTTTTTTATTTTTTATTTTTAGATTATTCTTATTAAACATAATGATAAGACAATTGCTTTTTCACTTTCAAATGACGAATCAATCAACATGGATACATTGAAGCTACATTTCCCTAATACTAACGGGCTAGTTTATTTTCAACATGGTCAGACATTTGGGGTCAAAGTTAATAATGGAAATTTCATTTTAAATCCCAATATCGATGAATATGAAGCTCATGAAATCAACTATAATCCAAAAGAAAAACGAATTAAAGAGATAATTGCTTCTTTAAAATATGGTCAAAGCACATCCAATTCTAGTACTTCTGAAAACAAGAGTCAAGTTAAAAAGGTAAAAAATTGTTTTATATTGATTTTGATGTTTCATTTTTCATTTTTTTAAACTTTTTATTTTTATTGTAGAAAACTGCTTTAAAATACAATGAAAATATGTATGATCTTTGTACTTCTAAAAAAGAATCTCAAGTGAAGAAGGTAAATTTTTTTATTTTGGTTTTGAAATATATTTTTTTAATTTTTTTTTATATATAAGACAGTCAAAACGATATCTCAAAATATAATAAAAGAAAAAATCTTATACATTGGATGGCTACATAAAAAAGCTGAGCATTATGAACAAATGAAAAAGCCAAGTGGAGGTATAAAGAAGCTGAGATTAAACGCTGTTAATGAATATAGTGTAGAAGAAATTATTCAGTTAGTAAAAGATGAATTTTTAAAGGATAATGAACATTGTGAAATCTTATCGAAATTGCCAGTTAAATTAGGATTGTTCAACGGAACTGTTATTGAAAACTTTGAAGTAGATAATATGAAATGCGATTTGTGGACTTACCTTCGTCATCTAAAAGTGATGCCAAGTAAATTTCATTTATATTTATTAACAGTTTCACCAAATATAAATATTTCTGATTATAATATCAGTGTTACTGATAATACTATAAAATCTTCCCCGACAACATCCAGTAATATGAATATATCTTCCTCGGCAACATCCAGTAATATGAATATATCTTTCTCGGCAACATCCAGTAATATGAATATAGGAAATCTACGTTCAAGTACGTTTGTTGGAAACAATAAATCTAAACAGATGAATGACGTTCAAGTGTATTATCGTGTTATAAAAATATCAGAGTATTGTGGATGTCCATTAATAACTGAATGCGATAGAAATGGAATATTTTTTGATGTTGCTTCAAACGTAGCAAATTTATTAATCGATGAGTATGATCCAACAGATGATGGTTATGAAATAAGCAAAATAATAGTAAATAATCAAGTATTATTAGAAATTCAAGTTGATGAAAATCTAAAAAAAGAATATATATTTCCTACACAGAATTCCACTATATTACCGCATTCAGTACTTTATGATATTGTGAATCTAAATGGAGCATGTTGTGGAAAATATGGTATAGGTATAATAATATCATGTACTGATGCTTGTAAACCAATGTTTACATGGTACAAGAATAATCAAATTTACAAAATGGGATATTCTTTGTATTGGATCTATATTGATTGCGAACCGAATGATGTTTGGCAATGCATAGTATCTCGCCAACAATGTAATTCATCTGAATTAATGAAAGAAAATATCTCTGAAATTGCAATAAATACTCAACCTGATTTTGTTGTTTCAAAAAATGAAAAAGCTAGTAATGTTTTAGAAAATATCAAACATGGAAAATTTTCTTTAAAATTTATAGAAAAAAAAGATTTTAGTATTTCAAAAGTAATACTTGGTGCAGGTGCTCAAGGAAAAGTTATGAAAGGTAATTGGCTTGGAACGCCAGTGGCTGTTAAATCCGTTAATGTTTTAAATATGGATATGAAATTCATTATTCGAGAGTTGGAAATCTCAAATGACATTAGGCATCCTAATATCATACAAATAATGAGTATACCAAAAAGTACCAAAAATAGACTCGTTTATGCTAGCAAACTTCTTTGCTTCGAATCCTAAATATTGTTCAGCAAAATTAGAAAATGTAAAAACTGAAATGTGAGTATCTTTTTTATAAGCATCTTTTTTGCAATATTAAATCTTACGTGCTTGCTGTGACGTCACATGCCCAAATAAATCGTTTTAATCATTTCAGCCGCTAATTCCGAATTCGTCATTTTTATTTAGAATTATAATATATATATATATATATATATATATATATATATATATATATATATATATATATATATATATATATATATATATATAAAATTACTATAAATAGTTAATCATTATCACTGAATCATACGCTATGTTATTTACCATATTTTACTATCAGTTGCTACATCAGTCAAATACCCAATTAAGTTACTGTAACCAATTGTTATTTCAATTAAAGTTTTCTATACTATCAGTTAATTCTATGAAGAGTTCTATTGCTTTTTCTACAGTAGTTGGTTCAGTCTTATTAGGTAATAGTAATGATACTAGTTCATCGAATATTGGTTTATAAATAAATGGTCTCTGACTGTATTTCTTTAAACATATATCAATATTTTGATAATTTATTTGTTTTCCATAATCTGAAGCATTAAAGCTCTGAGGTGAATAAAATAAATGATTTGGTCGACCACTTATTGAATCTACATTTTTTTGTTTACGTATGGGGTGTCTGTTCCATTCTTTTCTTATAATTTCTAAATCATGTTTTATGAGAGGCCCAAAACAATATCTTAAACATTCTATATGTAAAACGTTGGATTCATCGAATATCCTTAAGTCTCTCATGTGCTTAAACCATGAGATCCAAAAATTAAGACATGACTTCCGTAACTGTGACCAAAGACTTTCTATTCTTTGATTAGAAGCGCTTTTTCCTTTTATAAAACTTTTGTACCCTGATAGCCTATCTGAATGATGCATTCTAAAACTTATCTGCAAAGATTCAATCATGAAATTTTCAGTTCCTCGATCACAAGGTATTAATGTAGGAAGGAGCCCTATTTTCTTCACAGTATTTAAAAAGTAATGTGATATGATTTCCGGATTATTACTCGAGTATGCTATATCGAGCCATAATATTTTCCGAGAAAATCCATCAATACATCCGTGAATAGCAAATCCAAAAGGTTTCAGTTTGTCATATCCATCTACGTGCCATAAAAAGTTTGGTCCTGGAACCTTGTATTTTCTGCGTCTTAAACGATGTCGAGCTCTTGTTTCAACTCCTTCTGGATCAGCGATTTTTAAAATTTTAAATACAGTTTCTCGTTTTATTGTGAGATTGTAAATCGTTTGAAGCCTTCTCCATAAACTTTTATACCCAAGACAAGAACCACTTTCTTCCAGTTCTTCAATGATTGCTGCACATACATCTTCTAAAGGTGATTCCACAATATTACGACGTTTCAAGTTCAATCCTTTAAAAAGACGTTTAAGATGACGTAATGATAATATAATATTATGACGATTAGCTAGAATATCCACAATTTCTCCATAACCATATCCCTCTTTATGGTATTTTAAAAGTAAATTATTTCGTAAATCACTCATTTTTTATGAATGTTAAGTAGAAAGTATACTCGCATTTATCAATGTAGGTATATAATAATTACTTTATTCAATGTAGATGAGCAGTTATTCAATAATAATGATGAGAAGATTATAAAATAAATATAAATTATCCAATTTTGGAGCACATTCTTATTTTCAATATTTCTGACATAGTATGTCAGAAATATTGAGAAATATTTCTGACATACTATGGGCGTTTTCGCGTTGGGGCTACCGTAGCGAGGAGCGACGCTACTTTGTGATCGTGTACTCGCAACCACTGATTCCGGTGGTCATTAGAGCTATGTTTCAAAATATTTTGAAATGGCTAACGCAATATGGCTCCCGTTGACACATAACCGTGTACATAACTAAAAAAAAATTTAAATTTTTCAAACTGTTTATGTTTTAATAATTTTTGTATTACGCCACGTTACTTTTAATAATTCAAACATAAAATTTTTCTTCATTACCTTAAAAATTGCAACCATTTTAAGAGATTATCAAAAAAAATTTTTGAATGACATTTGTATGCTACGCGAACAACTATAGCGCGTATCCATGGGAGCAATACTTATGCAACACGAACATGAATGCTACGTCGATCCGAAGTGATGCCCACGGAAGCGATGAAAGCCACAACGCGAATACGCCCTATGTCAGAAATATTGAGAATAAGCATGTGCTGACACACTGTGTATGGCGGAATCGTTAGAAATAAAGTGCTGTCACACACAGTACGAATATGTCCCTACCGGTCTTCCGTAAACAACACTTCACTTCGGCCCTGGCTTCAGGCATAGACCGTGGCTGCGGTTATGCACCGGCCGCAGTAAATTCGAGCGCCCCGGGGTCGTGCGTGTCACTGGGGCAATGGGCTTCGTCCCTAGGGCCCCTCATTTCCGTATCCCTGGCGTGGGAGTCCCACGTCCCTTATAAGGCTCCGTGGAGGGTGGGGAGCGGGGTGGGGGAATTTTTGTGTTACAATTTATGGGTACAAAAAATATTTCTTCTTCGGGCGAGTCCGGGCCCGTCAAACCGGACGCGAACCCAGCTCCACCACTTACATCCGGTGTGAGCGGTAGTAGCACCGAAGCATCTAGCCAGGTTGCTACTGCTCAAAATGTAACCCCACCGCAATCCGGTGGCGCGGTTACGAAGACCTCGGGGGGTAACCCTCCTCCCCAAAAGAAAACAAAAGGGAAATATCGTGGGCGTCCGATGACATTGGATGCCCCAAGAGTGGAAGAGTTTATTAAGTTTCTGGTAGTAAAACCGACGGAAGCGGACTTTAGCAAGATAAGTCCCTTCCTGTTGACAAAACTGGTTAAAGAATTCATTGGGCAGGTTAAGAATGCCAAACTGTCGGGCAAAGGGTTGCTCGTGGAGGCATTCTCATCGGCACAAAGTGAAAGAATCCGAAAATTAAACACCTTAGGGCAGTACGCGGTGGAGGTGACCCCTCATGGAGTCTTAAATTACTCAAGAGGAGTAATTATGCACCCATCCTTAGCGTACTGCACCCTCGACGAGATAGTGTCGGAGATGTCTCCACAGGGGGTTATAGAAGCCAAAAGACTGAAGTTAAATAGGGGGAATAAATATCCTGAATCCCCTTTAATAAAACTTAACTTTAATAAAACTACATTACCACAGGAAGTAGTAATCGGCCTGTTTAATAAAGTGGACGTGCGCCCGTACATCCCAGCACCCATGAGGTGTTACAAATGCCAAAGGTACGGCCACGTCTCACAACGTCGTACTATCGAGCAACAGATCTGCGTGTGTGGTCGGCCGTTACATGAAGGACGGCCATGTGACGAGCCTATCAAGTGCATCGACTGCGAGGGCAATCACTCGGCTAAGTCGAGGAATTGCCCTATCTTCAAGCAGGAATCAGCCATCCAGGAGCTGAGAGCTCTGGATAGATTAACATATCCGGAAGCAAGACGGAAACTTCTGGGCAATACGCCCCGTCGCTCCGCTCTAAATGGCTACGCACGCGCTGTTGCAGCCCCCGCCCCAGTAGCGGCTGAGAAAACAAATAACGAAATTAAAGAGATCAAGGAAGCCATGAGACAAATGCAGGTGAATATGCAGAAAATGCAAGAGTGTCTCATGCGCTCTGTGGGTGTAGCTGGATCTACCCCCACACCAGCCGCAGTGTCAGCCAAGGTCCTTGAGACCAAAAGGGTTATAACAACCACCCCTCAGGGACCTGTAGTTAGAAATGTGACGCCTTCTCCTAAAAAGAAGACTTCGCCGAAAAAATCGCCAGGCAGAAGACGTCACAGCGAGGGGGAGAAGGAGGTGGTCCAACAACGGTCCCCGAAAAAGGGACCAACCATCTCCATCTCGGAGGCAGAGTCAATGCTGCCTCCACAAATGACGGCTCCGCTGCCCCAGCGGCAAAAGGCGCCGCCCCGACCGGGCACACCGACCCGCCCGGTTTCCCCCTTTCCGAGTCGCTCAATACAAACACCAGTGAGCGACTCGGATATGTCGACCGCGTCGGTGCGGACGGGAGTTAAACGCCCTACCACCGACGCGAACACCAATACGGCCACGGAGTCTGATAACTCCGATGCCGACGTACAAGTTGTACAGCGAAAAAAAGGCTGGCCTAAGGGGAAACCTAGGAAGTAACCACACTTCCTAGGAAGCAACCCTAGTAGTAACGAAAATGGCTATCGTACAGTGGAACTGTAATGGTGTTAAGCACCATTACTGTGAATTGCAGATGGTTCTGGCTGAGCACACGCCTATGTGCGTGTGCCTCCAAGAAACTCATCTAAAGCCGGCGGAACAATTTTCAATAAAAAATTACCATGTCCGCCGGCACGACGTACAGCCAGACATCAGGGCGAGGGGGGGTGTTGCCATCATCATCAAAGATGGCGTCCCTTTCCGGGACCACCCGTTAAACACCCCCCTACAAGCTATTGCAGTACAATTTTTAAAACCGTCCCAGTTCACAGTATGCTCTGTCTATTTACCTGACTTCGACTGGAACGTCGAATCCCTGACCGAGCTTACCTTACAGTTACCACGTCGATTTTTGTTACTAGGAGATTTTAATGCTCACAGCCCTATGTGGTGCTGCAGCACAAGAGACGCCCGTAGAAGACTCATCGAACGTTTTCTAGACGAGTCTGAAACGGTCTTGTTGAATTCCGGTGAAGGTACCTTTATTAATGCAAGAACCGGTGAGTTGTCGGCTATCGACTTATCACTCGGCTCACCGGTCATGGCACACCGTTACGAGTGGAGGCTGGCGTCAGACTCATACGGTAGTGACCATCTACCAATAATCTTAAAGAGTACCACGCCGATGACTCCACAATCGTCCTCGCCGAGATGGCGTCTCCGTCAAGCTGACTGGGAAATGTACGCTGATTCATTCCGTACACCCGAGCTGACTGGAGACGTAGAAGATGATGTGGAGCAAATGTCCTCCAGTGTAATTGAAGCAGCATACTCTAGTATACCGAAGTCGTCCAACATTCCACCTAAACGTCGTTTACCATGGTGGAATGAAGTCGTGAGTGAAGCAGTTGCAGAGAAAAAGCGGGCGTACAACGAACTCAGACGTCGCCCTACGCAGGAAAATGTGATAGAAATCAAGATCGAACACGAACAAAACGATCTTGATTTTTTCTCAGATGAATCTCTCCAGTATAACCAACCGTTTTCTATGCAAGAGTTACTGGAGGTGCTTCGGGGATCTGGGGACACCTCCCCTGGACCTGATGAGATCCCCTACGCCATGATCCGGAACCTGCCTTATCCTGGTAAGTGTAGGTTACTGGATCGTTACAACGAAATTTTTAGGCAAGGCGTTTACCCTCTGCAGTGGCGGGAAGCTACCATCATTCAGCTCCGGAAAGAGGGTCAAGATTCATCGCAACTAACTAGCTACCGTCCAATATCCTTGACTTGCTGTTTCAGCAAGGTATTGGAAAAAATGGTGAACAACCGTTTCGTCTGGTGGCTGGAATCCCACAACCTTATACCTAAACATCAATGTGGGTTCCGCCGATACCATTCGACTACGGACCATCTTGTTCGCCTCGAGAATGCCATTCAAGATGCCTTTCTCCAATGAAAACACCATGTGGCCGTGTTTTTCGATTTGGAGGAAGCTTATGATATGACCTGGAGGTATGGCATTCTCAAGAAGCTGCACGACTGGGATTTAGGAGGTAGCCTCCCTCAGTTCGTAAAAAGTTTTCTGACTGACCGCACGTTTCGTGTCCGGGTAGGTGACACTGAATCTGACGCACACTCCCAGGAGAATGGTGTTCCTCAAGGCTCCACCAATAGTGTCACCTTGTTTTCCATCGCAGTCAGTCATATTGCAGCTTCAGCCCCAATTCGTCGTTGCTTCTACGTTAATGACCTCACAATCTTCTATGCAGCCGATTCCATTGAGGATATTCAACAACGGCTGCAACAAGGCATCAACGAAGTGGTGACTTCTGCAGAAGCTCTTGGTTTTCGCTTCTCTCCACAAAAAACATCGGTGGTTCACTTCTGCAGAAAGCGCAACGCACATCCGGATCCTGTCCTCACTTTAAAAGGATCCAACCTTCAGTGCGTTGATAGCGTCAGGTATCTAGGACTCATATTCGACAAACAACTTACGTGGCGCCCACACCTCCAAGCCCTAGCTGCGAGTTGTCGCAGGACAATAAACATGCTTAAGTGCTTGGCTGGTGCATCGTGCGGTGCGGGCCGGGAGTCGTTGCTTCGCCTGTATCAATCGCTAGTTCTGACTAGGATTGATTACGGCAGCAATGCTTACTCCTCGCCCGGGCGTCTACGCTTTTTCTCGTAGATCCTGTTCACAACGCAGGCATACGACTGGCTACGGGAGCATTTCGAACGAGTCCTTCTATGAGCCTCTGCGTAGAGTCGGGTCTTCCTCCGCTGCGACTGAGACGTGAGCGTCTCTTGCTCAATTATACAGCGGGGGTATATGCAACACCTTCACATATAAACCACCCGACTCTGTTCAGATACCGTTTACACGGGCTCTACGGTCGACGCCCCACCACAAGTCGACCAGTGGCCGTTCGAACGCAGGAGTTATTAGAGAGTCTGCACTTACAGTTCGCCAGGGTACTTCCCAAACGTCCAATGGAAGTGCCTCCTTGGCTGATCCCTAAAGTAAGGTGTCGTTTCGACCTGACTGGTCTCAACAAGGAGGAGACCAGTTCATTCGAATATCGATCCCGCTTCTACGAGATCATAAGCGAACTTGACTCTCTCTGCATATACACAGATGGTTCCAAAATAGCCAGGGGTGTGGGAAGTGCCATCGTCATTCGTGACGATCCTCACGCTTGGACACTTCTCCCCAGGCCACTGTGTATACTGCGCAATTATTTGCGATTTTGCAAGCCCTGCGATTCTGTCAAACATCCGAAGACAGCGCATCCCTCATTTGTTCCGACTCGTTGAGCGCGTTGCAAGCGATCTGCCACTCTCATACCATCGATCCATTGGTGCAGAACATCTTGACGTGTCTCTACATGCTCCGCCAAAAGTCTATCACCTTCTTTTGGATTCCCGGACATGTAGGCATACCTGGCAATGAACTCGCCGACCAGGCAGCACGTCATGCAGCTGAAGTCGGTGAGCCACAGGACATTTTCATTCGCCCAGAGGATCTGAGAGTGTGCATTAGATCTGCGATCGATCAGAAATGGCAACGTGAGTGGAGCAACCTCACGGCCAAGCTCAGACAGGTGAAACCTGAGGTCCGAAGTACTCCGGCACCTGTAAATCTGAGCCGGCGAGAGAGTGTGGCCCTGACGCGTTTACGCTTGGGTCACACGGCGTTAACACACCGTCATCTTCTCGCCGGTGAGGATCAGCCAAGGTGCGCTGCCTGCGGGACGGCGCTGACCGTGAGGCATATAGTTGAGGAATGTGTAACCTTTGAGCCTTTGCTCCAGAGGTTGCAGCTCCCGAATAATGTAGCCGAAGCTTTATCTCACGATGCTGTCTCTGAAAGAAAGATTCTTGAATTTCTCCGAAATTCGCATCTTTTTCAGAGGCTTTAGGGGCATTACATCTCTAAATTTTAGAAAGTCGTCTCTGTTTATCTCCCCCGATAGTATATTTCATTTTCAGCTATTTTTAATCTTTTGTGTTTAAAATGATATTGTGTATGTCCTAATTTATTTATTTATTAACGATACCCTGTTCCAGCTGGTCTGGCAGGGTACTTTTAGCGTTTCGTTATGCCACTAAAGGCCTTTTACACCCTTAGTGGTACTGTTGTTATTTATACATGTTTTGTTGCTCTTGTTATTGTTTTTTAGCGATGTACCACCGAGGGCTTTTTACACTCGAGGTGGTACATCAATTGTTTTATTTATCTGTGATATTTTCTTATGCCGCTGTAGGCCTGTTGTTATGGCTCTGAAGCGGTATTGCTTTAATCCCTTATTGCGTCACTAGTCGGCCAGTGGCTGCCCAGTGACGCAATAAGTTTTATCTGTGATAACACTGTGATTCTCTTCTAGTCTTGTTTTGTTTTGAGTGTCTCTAGTCAGGTTTCTCCACCCCGAGGCCATTTATACTTCGGTGGGAGTCTCAGCGATGGTTTTCAGTCCTTGGTGACCGGACGCTCTGTCTAGTACTTATCGTACCTGTCCGCGCTTTTAAGCCCTGGGATGGCAGGGCTAATCGTTGGATTTTATATGTGTATGTTTGTCCGTTGTCTAGTGCATTTATGTATCCCTGTCTTTACGTGTTGTTTTTATTTATATTTGTCGTATCGGCGGCGCATGCCCTTAGTTGGGGATGCCGCCGGGTGCTGCTGACCGCGCCATCCACCGGCAGTACCCCAATTTTAATCAAAAAATAAATAATAATAATAATAATAATAATAATAATAATAATAATAATAATAATAATAATAATAATAATAGCTTTAGCTTTTGATGCTGTCTCTGAAAGAAAGATGCTTGAATTTCTCCGAAATTCGCATCTTCTTCAGAGACTTTAGGGGCTTTACATCTCATATTTTATCGAAGTCGTCTCTTGTCTCTCCCCCGGTATTTTAAATTTTACTTTCCAGCTTTGTTTTTAATCTATGTGTTTTCAAAATGAACTGTGTTGTCCTAATTTATTTATTTATTTATTACCCATACCCTGTTCCAGCTGGTCTGGCAGAGTACTTTTAGTCTTTTGTTATGCCACTAAGGACTTTTTACACCCTTAGTGGTACTGTTGTTCTTTATACGTATTGTTTTGTTATTGTTATTTCTTTTTAACGATGTACCACCGACGGCTCTTTACACCCGAGGTGGTACATCATTTGTTGTTTTTTATCTGTGATATTTTGTTATGCCGCTGTAGGCCTGTTGTTATGGTTCTACAGCGGTATTGTTTTAACCACTTATTGCGCCACTGGTCGGTCAGTGGCCGCCCAGCGGCGCAATAAATTTTTTCTATGATACATATTGTGATATTTCTCTAGTCGTACTTATATGTTTGTCTAGTCAGGTTCCTCCACTCCGGGGCCTTTTACACCTCGGAGGGAGTCCCAGCGATGGCTTCCAGGCCTTGGTGACCGGACGCTCTGTCTAGTACTTATCGTACCGTCATCAAGGTCTGTCCGCTCTTTTTAAGCCCTGGGATGGCAGGGCTCATCGTTAGATTTTATATGTGTTTGTTCGTTTTCTAGTGCATTTATGTGTCCCTGTCTTTACGTGTTGTTTTTATTTTTATCGTGTTTGGCGGCGCATGCCCTTAGTTGGCGATGCCGCCGGGTGCTGCTGACCGCACCATCCACCGGCAGCAGTACCCCAATTTTAATTTAAAAAAAAAATAATAATAATAAAATAATAATAATAATAATAATAATAATAATAATAATAATAATAATAATAATAATAATAATAATAATAATAATAATAATAATAATAATAAACGCCCTATGGGTGGGGGCTTCACTTTGCAGAATTTCCCTGCAGTAAGTTCTGCTTGTCGTAAAAGGCGACTAACAAGACAATCCATTGGGATGTAAAATTTAAAAGAAAAGGCCTCGGAAAGATGTCGCCATCGGTGGAGCGACCAGGCACATCAGGGTCATCATTGAATGCGACTGCTTAGATCACGGTGACGGCAGGCTGGGTCCTAGGTAGCGACCTGTCAGCTGTAACAACGCCTTCAGCCAAAATACTACTGCCCTATTTACAGAGCTCCCAACACCTTTGGCTCAGCTGACTGAGTATTTCCTCGGAGCATCCTGTGGGTACCACTAAAGCTGGTCAGAAGCATGTGCGTATGCAATGGACAAATTAACTGAATGAATTCATCGTACACACATACTTTAATGTTACTAGACTTGGAACGGATAAAACTGGTTATCGTATGAAATTACATCAAGAGTTCACGCGCATCTACCTCACCTAAGTCACGTCACTAAACAGAGACTGACAGATTTAAAACGTGTCATTTTTACCAATAACCTTATTCCTTCTTCCCTTATAAATACAATTAAAACATAAGTCACACATAGACGAGCTCCATACATAGGTACTTGTTGCCTAAACAACACACCTCACGTAGACTGGCTGAGATTGTTGAGATATTAAATACTGTCAAAAAACCTGGAAATCTGTGACAATTTTAGCGAGATACACATAGCTATCTATTGTGGAGCCGTTGCAGCTATACGTTGTAACGATTTCGATGTAACACCACCAACTCGAAGAAGCATAAAACCCCTGTCTGGGAAACAGGATACTTTCTGACAGTAGCGGTTTGATATTATTTCATTATTTTGTAACAGTTTTGCAGCAATTTCGTTGTTAGGCATTTCAAAAATGTTAAAAAATACTGAAAAATCTCTTCATCAGGATGAAGTACTTTAATAAAAGTAGAATGCTGTGTGTTGGTACCAATGAACGATATTTCAGTAGCGTAAAATGTCGACACGTGAACTTTAAATCACGTAATTATACGCATGATTTATCTAAAAATTGTATAAGATTGTTATTATAACGTTCAGTTGCGTGAAAATTGTCTATTATGCGTTAGTTCTGCGATTCGTCGCTAGGGAATTTTGTCATTGCCAATAGACGTTATTAATTTGATGTTTCGAACTATCAAATAATTGCCAAAAATTAAACTTAACAGTTTTTATTATTTTAGCTAAATAAAACATTTTACTCTACAAAAACATTACTTTTATTTATTGTTGAAACTGATATTTTGACTGATATACTACTGATATATTTTGGACAATATGATCATTATCAAACAAGGGGCAACTATTTTTATAAATATTTAATTTCAGTCTGGATATTTATTTTAAAATATCTTGTTGTCATAGTATATGACGTGATTGAGGTTGTAACGCATAATATTACACACTCGCGAAATTGCGCACTCGCCGTGTAGCGATATTTCAATTAATTTTTAATTAATTATTTTCTATAAATTTTGTTTATCTAATTGAAATGATCGCTACACATAATAATCTTTTTAGACATACTCATTATGTAACTAGAATATTTTACTAAATGTTTTTGTTTGTCTAAATGGTCAGTAAATTAATATTTCAATGTGTTCACATACATGTATTTATTTATTTTTTATTTACTTTATTTCGATAGATACATAAAGTACATAGGATCGTCAATAAATAAATGCTTAAATATAATAGTTACATAAGATGCAAGTCTAATATTGACAAACAATTTACTACATAAAAACTAAAAACATCCATGTATAAATTTTGAATTTTCAGAATATTATACAATTATTCAATCGTCACATGTTATTGTAGGGACAAAATTCTATGAAATACTTTTTTAATTGTAGTTTAAAATTATTAAAATTTTGAATTTCTTTTAAGTTATTAGGAAGTTTATTATAATATAAAGATCCTGCAATAACTGGGCTTTTTTTGTATTGTTCTGTTCTAAAATAATCAATATTTAAATCGGAACAATGTCGGGTTTCATAATTGATATATTCAGGTTCTGTAACTTATTTTTCTATTTCATTCTTTTTCTGGAACATTCTTACGCGCATGCGATAACTGTTGGATAACTTTACTTTAATGATATTATTGTTACTTTAGGACAGATTTAATCGGGTCGTCGACCAGATTCAATCGGGTCATTGAATCCAATGGTTTAGAACCATTCTCGTCTTCGCATCCCTTAAGGATGTTTAGACATTGCTTTTCTTTTCAAATTTTATTTTAGAAAAGTAAAACGACCATTACTGGCTACAGATCCCTTCAGGAAATGTAGTTCTTGTATTTCTCTTAAAATTTTGTTAAAGATGTAAATTGTAATTTCAATTGGGAATGCTCGTTGGTGATTCCGATAATTTGTTTTGGAGTTTAATTTTTTTTTTATTATTTCTTTTGAAATGTTTCAAATATGTGGTTAGAATAATTTTCTTTGACACCTACAACGAATTGGTGAGAAATTGTTCATTATACCATTTATGTACCCTTAGTAATTTTTTATTTATGCATCCGTGCCGGAGGCACATTTTTATTTTTACGCATTGTAGCTAATGTTTACACATATTTGTTTTGTAATTTTATTATTTTAATTTTTTCTATATTATCGGACTCATTATCTGGCACACTCATGATGTTTCATCACCTTTATAATGTGTATGCAGGTAGTTTAATTTATTTTTTTAATCTTTGTTAATTGTATACACTTTACCTGGTATAACCAGTTTAATTTCACTAATACATTTTTGATAAAATTAATTTTCAAATGTTACGGTGAAATTTATGTATCGTTCTGATTTTGTATTTTGTATTTTCTCTATTTTGGCAAATCATCAATAGTTCAATATTGTGTTCATAATTTCTGATTTAAACTGTTATAAAGTAATTTATGGGTAATAATTGGGCATTGCGGCTTTTACAATTATTATCAATTTTGATTAAATGTTGACTCATAATTTCATTTTAAATAAATGTATTTTTTAAGTTTTATACTACGTACTCTGTAAAAAGGTATACTGACTTCAATATTTTATGTTAATAAATGTTTGTCATTTTTGAAATAATTGAAATTTCTTTCTACTTAATCCTTTTAAGATTTCAGCATAAAATTGTAAATTTAAAAATCAAAAAATTATATCATCAAAAATTATTTTCTCATTTACAATTCTTTCATTATAATTTCATTAAAAACAACCTAGATTACAAAATTTTGTTGTAGCCGCTACGCGGCTCTTGCATAACTTTTTCGCTCGTGAGTAATATGTAACTTACAACCTCAATCACTGTCAAAAAGTATCTGTAATACGTCAGTTTTACAAACGTCCATAAGAGAAATTTAATCGTTGCCAATTGGTTTCTTTAATTTTTTTTTACTGATTGACTTTTGATTTAACAAGCTGCTACAGAAATACGGAAGTTACGAAAAGACTTATTATATAGCTGTCTTATAATGTCAAATCAATCAGTAGAAAATGTTAAAGAAACCAGTAGACATGCAATGATATGACACTTTAAACTGTTAAATAATTTAAAAATAATATATATCGTGATTGAGGTTGTAAGTTGCATATTATACACGAGTAAAAACGTTACTCGAGTATAATATGCAACGCGAGTGTGTAATAGTAATGTAGTATAATTAATCGGTTAATCGATTTAGTCGACTAATTTTGTTTAAATTTAATCATTTTTTAGTCGACTATTTTAACTTCGACCAAATTACTAATATGATTAATTTTTTTTTAATGACTAAAAGCGACTAATTTATTAATTTTTGTATATTATTTATTAGGCTTAAAAAAAATGAAAACTAAAAATTTATCTATTTGTATAATTCTTCAGTTTTATGAGATTGACACATTGTGATACGTCATTCATATCTTTTTATTTTCTTAAAAAATATACTAAAAGTTCTACACGCCTAAATAGCTCTTGTACAAATGCCCCTTTTGCAAACTAATTTTGTCGCTGGTTCATAAGTAATTTAAAATGTAACACACGAAAATAGCAAAATGGAAGGCTAACAATATAATTGTACAAATTAAATAAACAAAATTTTATTATTCACCAAAGTTGATATAAGTAGTTAATGTGTCCGTAATTACAATAATCAGGTGGTAAAAATATAGGATTGACACAAAAAAAAAATTAAAAAAAAAAAATTAAATATATAGGGAAAATACGTAAAATAAGATTTTATTATTGAGTATTGGTTAATTAATTAAATCTAATGAAGGTGTTAATGAAATCTAAATTAAGTTAATGCAATCCTAATTGACGGTGTCATTAAATAAAATTAAAATTATAAAAAAATTTGAATTGAATTAAATTAAGGGGAACCGGCTCCTCTACTATGAGAAGACACGGCTCCTGGACTAGGGACGACGCCCGTTAGAGTAAAGCGCGTGGATAACTACAGGAATTAACAGCGGGGCCCATGTCGTTGTTGGAAAGCTCAATAAGATTTAAGATATGATTAAAAAGAAATAAAATTTATTAATAGGGCTCAAATTAAAAAGAAATTAGTTTTCTGTAAATATGGTATGTAGGAAATCG
Organism: Brachynemurus nebulosus; assembly: GCA_035578155.1. NCBI lineage: Eukaryota > Metazoa > Arthropoda > Insecta > Neuroptera > Myrmeleontidae > Brachynemurus > Brachynemurus nebulosus. The sequence goes on from JAPWDM010000016.1 coordinate 5,331,899, forward strand.
TAAATAATAATTTTAGAAATTAAATTTAAAACTAACTTTATTTAATATTAAATAAGTTTTTCTTGCTTAAATAAGTTACTCAAAGCTAACAAGTAATGACACATTTTTTTGACAACATTTTAAAATGGTGAATTGAATGAGTATAAATTTGTATTTAAAGATGCAAATGGTAAGAATTTTACATAATATTTCAAAATTTAAAAAAAAGTGCTAACAAGATATATAAAAATATTCAAAAGGGTGAATAAGTTACATAACAATTTTTCTTAAAGAGAAATTTTATATTACTAATAAATAAATTTTGTTACAATGAAAAATAGAATTTTATATAATATTACAATACTAAATCTAAATATCGTAAGGATTTTCAACAGAAATGATTAATTACATTTAACTGAGAAAAGACGATATTGAATAAATTTGAAACACAGTAGTGCTTCAATGAATAAAAAATAGAATTGGTATAACGGAACCAATCCTATAAAATATTTATATTAAAATAATAAAAGAAATTTTTAAGTTATTACCCAAATCTGCTTCACGTTATAATTCGGAATTCCAAAAAACGAATACGCCATATTGTAGAATTATTTGTTACAAAAAATTACACAGAATTTTGTAGAGTACATATCGTTACATTATTTGGTTAGAATTTAAAATAAAATTACCCTCCTTTTTTTTTACAAGGAGAAAAGAAAATAATATGATATTGCATCATCCATTTTCAAATACAATAACAGTATTGTACCGAGCGAATGAAGAAAGCGTGCTTCATCTTACTTGAACATAACGCAAGTATGTGTGTACCTGGTATCATTTCTACGCGTTGATCCAGTGCAGTAATAAAACAGTATTAATACGCCCGGTTCAAATTATTGCGCATGCAAAAGCAGAGCCTACTTTATAATTTTATTTTCTAATAAGTATATTAAACATCGAAATATGTAATTTAATTTTTGGTTCAAAGATATACTGAACTAACTATTTAAATGTTTAAGTAAATTACCTTTTGCCGAAAGAATCGAATGTAAAACTAAAACTGAACTACCCTTTTTTTTTTTAAAAGAACCAGAGACGAAAATATGGTATGATCTTGGAGTTTGCGCACTGCATATGTACAGTAGAACAATATCGAATATTTTTAATCAATACGAATCGATATCACACAAGATCAAAATTGTCAATAAAATATTATACTTATGTACACTACGCGCAAACAAAATTGTCACATCCGTGACAGGATAAAAGGAAATATAGGTTACCTGATTTTGTTAATTATTGTAGTAGATGAGAATTTTTCTTGAACATTCACTTGAATGGTTATTATGTGTAGTTGCAGGTAATCCAAACAAAAGATATATTTTTAGCACAATTTCAAAGCAACGAAAACCGATATTTAGCACAATATTGAACACTAAGGTTCGTAATTAACAATAGTGCAAAATAAGTAGCAAATTACTTATTAATTATAGCACATTTTTTCAATAATAACACAGCCACACAAAAAAAAAATTTTCTGACCTGGAGGTCTCACTATATGTACTATATTTTTTTGGGGTCCCTGAATCCGAATTTTGAGTCAGTTTCATTCCAGTACATCTGGGTTCGGCCATAACCTCAAAAAACACCCTCAAAATTAACAAATATAGCAATTTTGAGGGTGTTTTTGAGGTTATGGCCGAACCCAGATGTACTGGAATGAAACTGACCCCAAATTCGGATTCAGCGACCCAAAAAATATATCGTACATATAGTGAGACCTCCAGGTCAGAAAATTTTTTTTTTTTGTGTGGCTGTATAATTTGAAAAAAATAGCAAGCAATTTTAACAGACAAAAGTCAAACTTCGAAGGCATACTACCGTTGTTATTGAAAAACAAAACAGGCGAAATTATATCAATTCAAAAACAACTTGCACAAACGTGTAATACCCTTTCTGTGTGTATTACAATTGGGACAAATTTTTATTAATCTATTATATAAAAGAGAAATACCACTCATTCACTCACTCATCTACATAGAAATCTCCAAAACTACAATAGCTACAAACTTGAAATTTGGCATGTAGGTCCCTATTGGGTCGTAGGCGCTCGCTAAGAACGGGTTTTGCAAAATTTTTTGTCTAACCGTCGAAATTTACGAAAAACCGTAAGATATTAATTTTTTATTACTGTAATACAGCAGTCTGTGGCCAATTTATCAAAAAATCGTAAAAATTTTAGATAGTTGCTAAGTAATTGTAATTTGAGATTTTTGTATATAAGTATTAATAAATATTCCTAGAGATACTATCAATAATATTTTTACCTGTGACTACTATGAAATTGCTTTTTTACTTTGCAAAATACTATTTGTATTCAATATGGTTTTATTGGGATATTGTAATAATCTGAAATTTTGTAACCAAATATTTTACTAATTTATCATAGAAGATGAAGGATTAAAAATAATAATTCAACTTTCTTCCGTAGAATAAATTGTTTCTTTATTTTCTCTATAAAAGATACCGAAAAAGTTTTGGAAAAAAGAGAAAATAAACAGTTTATTCTACGGAAGAATGTAGAATTATTATTTTTAAACCTTCATCTCCTATGATAAATTAGTAAAATATTTGGGAATCTTAGGTTAAAAAATTTCAAACTATTTGTATCCTTTAAAGAAAATAGACAACTGGACTGTCCAGTTATCATCAATTGGCATGTGTGTCTGCTCTTCTCAGCAAATTCCATAAAGATGAAATTTCCATCGGGCCGGGCTCGGTCATCCTGATAATTAAAATGAAATATGGACTTTACTTATCTGTCTTCAGTAGTTTCGAGAAAACGGTAGCAGGTATCAAAAAAATGATATAACAAAACTATAGGTAAAATTGGTATAAGAATCCAAAAAAAAGACGATCAAAGTTGAAGTTATCCTGTAGGACCTGGGAACCCCCAAGAAAGCCTAAAGTAAGCAACTGGACGTATCGTTACCAAATTTTTGGCTCTCCAAAGAAACCCAAAATAAATGGCTGAACGAATCTTGACAAAATTTTTCTCAAATAGTACTGAGTTTCTGAAAAACGACATGAGGATAAAACCCCCCCGTGAGCTTTGCGGACCCAAAAAACCCTCCAAATAAACGACCAGACGGATCTTATCCAAATTTTTCTCAAATATTACAGAGATTCCGAAATAAATTAATGTGAATTCTGAAATATTCTCCAGACCCTGGGATCTCAAAATGTCTCACACAGTTCTCTTGAAATTGTCACTATGCATATCTAACTACCTACGATAAGATCTCAAGGTATGGAAATTAGACATGTTATTGAAATATGAATATAGCCAATTCAGAATATTTGATTTGAAATTAAGGTGAAGTTGGAATGAATCATCCAGCGCTATCGAATTAAACAACTCTATACTCTAATTAAACCACTTGACTCATTTTGATAAAATTTTATGAAAATTAGACGTACTATAAAAATATGAATATGACTTGAAAATATGAATAATATTTTTGTGTCGTCGAGCGAGCGAAGCGAAGCACATAAGGAACTGATTTTGTACAAAATTTCAAAATATCAAATTTAAATGGACGTGTGGTCACATTGTCCGTCAGTTACATCAAACAGAGAGCGAATTAAAAAACTGAAGAAATGTGACAATTTTACTCAAGTACTGTTGAGATCTCTGTGAAAGATGAAACTGACGTTAAAATGATTTCCTGGGGCCTTGGTGCCTTGAAGGGCCTAAAATAGAAGCAATTCTAAGACTGTTGGTATAGTAACTATACTAAGTTCTTACGGTGCGGAAATTAGCCATGCTAATAAAATATGAAGATAGTCATTTTAGAGTCATTGGGCGAGCAGGGTCAAGTGCTATAAATAATTGATTTTGCACAGAATTTTGGAATATATGATTGAATTGACCTATATAAATTTTACCTATAATTCAGATAATTTTATGCAAGTGAAACCGCGGGTCTCAGCTATATGCATATATATCTATTTTAAGATCATTGGACGAACGGAGCGAAACACTAGAAGAAACTGATTTTATAAAGAAATTTAGAATATTAAATTTAAATGTAAAGTGACATCAAAATTAACCCCCAGCACTATCTAATAGAATTAAGATTAAACGGTTGGATTTTGAAAATATTTTATGAAAATTAAATATGCTATGGAAATATGAATACGGTTAATTTAGTGTTATTAGGCGAGAATTATGCTCAGAATTTTAGAATATCAAATTTGAATGAACCTCGAGGTCAGAATTGTCCGTCAAGGCCATCAAATAAGCCCCAAATTAATTGTGATATTAAAATTGTCCCCTGCTATCTTGGTGCCCCAAGCAAGGCTTAAAATGGAAATACTCCTAAAACTACCTATTGATACGGGTATCTAGCTACATAAGGGTGCGGAATTTAGCCATGCTATTGAAATATGCAGATTGCTACTTTAGAATCGTTTGACGAGCGGAGCCAGGTATTATTTCCGAATATCTAATTTAAAATTGATCATTTGACCAATAGTTAAGATAATTTTACGTGGGTGAAACCACGGGTCACAGCTAGTAAAATTATAAATTTAGGTACACAATGTGCCGTATATCGGGTGCATGAAATGCAAATTAATATTAATTAAGTAAAGGCCTAACCAAAGGTCAATAATTCAATTCGAAAAAAAACATCGTTTTTGAAAAAATTGCATAAGTTACACAATTTAACAAATTCGATTAAAAATTTTGTCGATTTGTCGACCACGGTTCGCTCGATATTTTCGACTAATGACTGATTTTGTCTGAAAAGCAACTTTGGTCGATTAATCGACTAGCTACTCGACAGCTCGATATCACTAGTGTGTAATATACTTTACAACCGAGTTACGTACTATATCTACAACTAACATAAAATTCACAGTAAATGAGACAAAGAACGGGTATCGGTAAGGCCTTATTTCTGCCCCATCCCCTCTAAGAATTCTTACATCTACATTAGGTTTACATGAAGGTAAATAGTAAGATGGAATAAATATTATGCCGGAATATTCTCATATATCATTTATTTTTCAGTTGATCTCATTATTATAGGAAGGTTTTATGAAAAAGCAAAATTATGAAATACATCATCTTTATTTGGATAATTTTAAAAGTTTCAACATTTTTAAACTTTACACTCTTTATCTCGTCTTCATTCTCGACACTCCAATATCCTTCAACATCTGCATCCATTAACAATTTCTTGAAGTCGCACGCGACTTTTCGAGTAGTATGATCCTGATATCTGTTCTGGTATCTATTGTAAGTGCCAAATTACGGAGGCAATATGAGCGCAACAACCAACAATTCTTGCCCCTATTTTGCACTGACAGTACCAGGTTAGTAGAGACGAAGTGGGATTGTACTCTATCCAAAAGGAGTATATTTTGGAAGCTGTGTGCTTAGATTGAATTTTTATTCTTAAAATATCATCACTCCATTTTTTTTTAAAAATATTTTATCAAGACCTTGGTTATCTATGTAAAAGTGGGAAGTTTCCATAATTAATTCACTGTTGAGAGATTTACTTTGTGAAATTTCATTTTAAATATTGAAAATATTTAAAGTTTGTCAATTTCACTTTGTCAATGTCACGAAAAATAATATTCTTTTTACTTAGCGCGTTTTCAGCCCTTTCGGCCATCATCAAAGTAAATTGATGAAAATAAAATGATGTGAATTTATAGCTAAGGAAGATGTGTAGGAGTGGTGTAATATTATTGAAAGTAAATTGGGAAGAAACCCATAAATTTTTGTTTCGGAACAACTGTACGCACAAAGTTGAAAGCAATCGAGAAACCAGTTTATAGGTACCGACGTGATAAAGTTATTTTTACCTAATATTATGACTGTTCTAAATGACTTGTTTATGAATAAATTAAACTAGGGGTGTCCAAAAATTATTGAAAGCTTGATGTAATTATATTCATTCAGAAATTTATTTTCAATAAAGGAGAATTATTTAGATCATTTTGATCGTTTAAAACTTCTACTTGTGGGTCACTGTTCAATCTATTAATTTCCAGAGCCTCTAAAAGATTCAGTTTTATACCCTTTTAACATACGTGTAAAACTTTTGGTTTATAATCTGTTTTGGGGAAATGACCTCTTTCCAAGATATGTAGACCGACATTTGAGCTGAACATTTTGGAACCAATGTGTTCCTTATATCTTGTGTTGAACACTAGGAACAGTCCAAGCGGTAGACCCCACTCTTTTTTAGTGGATCGGTTTTTTTTGTGCGTTATAGAGAAAACGGCCAAGGTTTCCAACTGAATGAAAAGCTGGTGATATGTTTTGTAAACCGCTTAGCAATTTTATGTGAGATGACACCTAAGAATGGAAGAAATACATCATGTTTTGGCTCTAGATCAATTGTAGCTGAAGGATATATTGGCTCAATGGTGACTTTGTGCTGTTTTTTACGTATGAGTTCATCTATTAATTGGGTTGAAAAACCGTTGTTAAGGGCAATTTGTTTTATCGTGTTTAGTTTTGTTTTTCAATCTTTTGGTAGAAGTGGAATGGCGAAAGCTCTATGAATCATTGAACAGTTACATACAAGACCGGTTAAAACTTAACAGTTAGCACGTAAATAAATTTTATAAAAAACCAATAAAATAGTAAAAAGATAATTAAATAGCATTGTAAAGAAATGTAAAAACGTAACAAGAATAACCAAGGTATAGAAAATACACAAAATAGCAAATTGAGCCAGTGTTAAGACAATTTTACAAAAAAAAATTAGTTTTAGATTGAATTAAATGTGGTTTCTGGTTAAAAATTGTTCATTTAGTAAGTTACAAAAACGAAATGATTTAATTAAGATTTCAACACGATTAGAATTAGTTAGTACATGTTTACACAAGTTAGTTATCACTAGTATGAAATTCACATCACCGACAAAAGAAATCGCCAAAATCAAAATTGACTTCTCTGAGTCTTGCTGACAATTTATGTTTGCTAGTGTAACATCGGCACTAATTCTTATGGAAATTTAACAGCTGTACGGTCAACACTCTTCTTTATGAAAGCTTGAGTTCAAATCCGTCGTACGAAATCCCCTCATTGCACTTTGAATCAGATGTGAGATAATACCTAAGAATGGAAGAAATACATAATGTTTTGGGTCTGGATCAATTGCAACTGAAGGATATATTTGCTCAATGGTGACTTTGTGCTGTTTTTTACGGATGAGTTCACCTATTAATTGGGTTGAAAAACCGTTGTTAAGGGCAATTTATTTTATCGTGTTTATTTCTGTTTTTCGATCTTTTGGTAAAAGTGGAATAGCGAAAGCTCTATGAATCATTGAACAGTATGCTGCTAATTTATGGGATTGAATCAGAAGTAGTTTTCCAGAAAAACGTCCATTTAATCAATACAACTTAACATAATTTAACGCAGTGCATCATCCTTGGAAATCTCTAATTGAGGCGGTTCTTGTCTTTGGTCATTATTATCGTTTAAATTTTGTTTTTGTTTTTCATTTTGTGTCTGTATAATTTCGTTAATGATTTTTATTTCGTCTTGTCGCGCTTTAGTGTATTCTGTTAATGCGTTTCTATTAGGTTGTGGAATTGTGTTGTCACGAATTCCTCTAATTATTTCAAATGGTATCAATTGTATCCTAGAATGAATGGAATTGTTGTAAGTAATCATAGTTAAGTCTAATAATTCGCTTAATGGTAGTTTTTTCTTTTCTTTTAATATCCGTAATATTTCTAGTATGGTGTTATGTAGTCGTTCTACTGGGGAGTTACCTGTTGAGTTAAGTGCAGAGGTGATATGATGTTCAATACCGTACATTTTAAGAAATTCCCTAACATCTATGTTTGAAAATTCTAGACCGTAGTCATGAACTACCTTTTTGGGGATTCCGTTTCTAGCTATGTAATTTTTGATTACTTTCAACACTTCATTTGAATTTCTAAAAGGTATTATGGTTCATTCTGCGTATCTACTAAATTTGTCTAAAATGGTTAGCACATTACTTTTCTCTATGTGAAGTATGTCTATATGCAGTAGTTCGAAAGGTTTGGTCGCTTGTTCTGTTTGTTGCTGTTTTAATCGTAATGGATGTCTTTCATATTTAAATATAAGGCAAGTGTCGCATGTATTTATGTAAGTAGTTATTTTTGATTTCATGTTGTCAAAGTAATAGTTTCGTGAAGTAAAAGTAAAGTGTTTTAACGTCTCTTCAATTCCGCGGTGAACTGATAGTTCATGGTATTCTTTAATTAATTTGGTCTATTCGTCTACGTCTTGTATGTCAGTTAGTACTTTCATGCACCTAATTATTTTATATTTAGAAAAGTATTTATCATACACTTGATTTAGTACGCTTATTGTGTCGTCATCAGTCAATACAGCATTAAGTTTGCTTGGTGAGAAGTATTCTTTTACTAATTTGATACACTGTTGTTCCGTTGGTGTTTCAATTACTTCAATTATTTTTCTTTTTCTTGTTTTGTAGTAGTATTCAGTGTATACCTTTTCTCGTAGTCCTGTACTGATTATGAATTGATTAGCAAATTCATTGAGTGATTGTTCTGAAATACGTATTCCTTCGTTGAAATATTCTTCGTTTGAGTGGGCCGTCTCAACTTCGTTGGATGTTAACGCATTCCAATCAGTTGTTTGTATTCTGCTGAGTGCATCGGAGTTCGCGTTTATCTTCCCTGGTTTATAGTCGATGTCAAAGTTGTAATCCAATAACTTGATTTTCCAACGTACGTGCTTTGAATTTGGTTCTTTTAAAGAAAATACTCATTTCAACGGTTTGTCCAAACCGTTCCAACTTTTAAATATGGTCTGAATTGCTTACATGCCCATACTATCGCCAATAATTCTTTTCGATGGTACTGTAATTTTGCTCAGACTTATTGAGGGTCCTGGATGCGTAGCAAATTGGTTTATCTTGCCCTACTGGTCCTTGTGATAATACAACTCCGATTGCGTAATTGGAAGCGTCTGCTGTTAAAATGAAAGGTTTTTTCAAAATCTGGATATTGTAAGATCGGATCACCCATTAATAATGTCTTCCAATATTCAAAGCACTTAACGTATTCTGGATCGTTTACGTTAATTTTAACGTCTTTGCGTAAACATCTGGTCATTGGTCTCGTAATCTTTGCGAAGTTTTTAATGAACTTTCTGTAATATCCCAATAGTCCCAGAAATGATTTAATTTCTGTTGTGGTCTTCGGTAGTGGAAATTGTTTAATGGCTTCAATCTTTTTAGGATTTGGTTTGATTCCTTTAGTGGTGACTAGGTGTCCCAGAAATTCGATCTACTTGTGCAAAAATTCACATTTATGCAATTGTGTTTTGAAGTTGTGTTGCCTCAGATTCTCGAAAACTTTTCTTAACATATTCGTGTGTTCTGTTAATGCAGAGAATATTATTATATCATCCATATATACTAAGACTTTTTTACCGATATATTCCCTTAGCATATTATCCATGACGCGTTGAAATGTTGCTGGTGCATTCTTCACACCGAATGTCATTCGTGTGAACTCGTAATGACCATTATCTACGGTGAATGCTGTCTTGGGGATGTCTTTGGGATCCATCTCAATCTGGTGGTAGCCTGATGCGAGGTCCAAAGTAGTGAAATAGTAACATTTTCCTAATCGATCCAAAATGTCGTTGGTATTTGGCAAAGGGTACCTGTCCGCCCCGATGTCTGGCTGTACGTCATGCCGGCGGACTTGATAATATCTGATGGTAAATTGTTCCGTCGGCTTTAAGTATGTCTCTTGTAAGCACACGCACATGTGCATTTCAGAATTAATTATGGTTTATACCATTACAGTTTCATTGTATGATAGCGATTCTTGTTACTAATCGGGTTGCTCCCTAGGAAGTGTGGCTACTTTCTAGGTTTTCCCTTTGGCCAGCCTTTCTTTCTTTTAATCACTTTCACCTCGGCGTCCGAATTGTCAGATTCGGTGGCCGAGGTGTTGGTATAGGCGTCGAACGTAGGGCGCCTAGTGCCCGTATGTACCGACGCGGTATTTTCCGAGTCGCTCATCGGTGTTGTAATTGAGCGACTCGGGAGGGGGGGTGACCGGGCGTGTTGGCGTACTCGGTCTGAAGGGCCGCCGTGGTAGCGGGGCCGTCAATGGTGGAGACAGCATGCTTTCTGCCTCCGAGGTGGTAGTGGAGGGTTCCTTTTGGGGGACCTTGGTTTTGCCACCTCCGTCTCCACCTCACTGTGGCGCCTTCTTAGCGGTGTCTTCTTTGGTGATGTTTTCTTTTTAGGAGTAGACGTCACAGTACGTACGACGGGTCCCTGAGGGTTCACCTGCATTTGTCTCATGGCTTCCTTTATTTCTCTAATTTCGCTTGTTTTCTCAGCCACTTTAGGGGCGGGTGCAGCAGCAGCGAGTGCATAACCTTCAAGAGCTAAGCGACGATGCGTATTGCCTAAAAGCTTACTCTTGCCTCTGTATAGGTTAACCTCTCCAGGGCTCTCAACTCTTGAATCGCGGATTCCTGTTTAAAAATGGGGCAATTACTCGACTTAGCCAAGGTAATTACCCCCACATTTAATGCATTTAATTGGCTCGTCACACGGTCGTCTTTCATGTAACGGCCTTCCGCACATGCAAATCTGCTGCTCTATGTTACATCTTTGTGAGTCGTGGCCGTGCCTTTGGCATTTGTAACACCTCATGGGTGCTGGGATGTACGGGGCACGTTCACTTTATGGAAAAGGCCAAGGATCACTTCTTTAGGTAGCGTGACTCTATTAAATGTTAGAAGAATTAAGGGGGCTCAGGATGTCAGCTTCTATAAACTCCTGTGGAGACATCTCCGACACTATCTCTTCCAGGGTACAGTACGCTAGAGACGGATGCATAGTGACGCCCCTGGAGTAGTTTAATACACCGTGGGGCAACACGTCTACTTTGTACTGACCTAACATTTTCAGATTTTTTTTCTGATTTTGCCGGTGGGAATGCCTCTATAAGCAACCCATTGCCCGATAGTTTGGCATCTTTAACCTGCCCAATTCCATCCTTCACTAGCTTTGTCAAGAGGATGGAACTGATCTTACTAAAATCACCTTCCTTTGGCATAATAACTAAAAATCTTGTATAATTTATACCCGACAATATTGGGGATTCCAACTGTAATGGAGTCCCACGATGTTTCCCTTTTTTTGATTGGGGAGGGTTATCCCTTTTCGTTTGGGTACCGACTCCACTGGGTTGTGAAGCAGGTACCGTTGACGCAGTAGCGGGACCAGCCACGTTACTTTGGCTCACGCCAGATGACGACGGCCCAGCTTGGTTCGCGTCCGGTTTGGGAGGCCCGGACGCGCTGGAAGAAATATTATTTTTAATATCCATACAAAGTAATACGATAAAATCCCCACTCCGCTCCCCACGCTCCTTGCAGCCTCATAAGGGACGTGGGACTCCCACGCCAGGGATACGGAAATGAGGAGCCCAAGGACAAGCCCATTTCCCTAGTGACATGCACGATCCCGGGGCACTCGAATTTACTGCGGCCGGTGCATAGCCGCAGGTAACGGCTTCCCTCAGTCACCAGGATCCCCTTTTCTAAGCAAATCCGCTAAGCCAAACACGAGCTAGTGTGGGTCCCGAAGATGACTTAAAGTTGGGAAAACAAAGAAAAACGAAAACAAAACCAAACCAAAAAAAAAACAACAAAAGACAAAAGAAAGCCTGAAACAAAAAGAAATAAAAATAACGAAAACAAAAAACAATAAAACGAAACGAAATAAAAAGATATCTTAAAAAATGAACTATCGAGGTTTACTTTTTAGATCCGGCATCTTTCGTGAAAACAGTGGTACCTCGAGAAGGAAACGGTGCCGATCTTTGGTAGTTAGAGGTTAATTGAATCCGAAGATTCCATTAAGCTCTGACTACCCACCTCACAACCATTATTATTATTATTATTATTATTATTATTATTATTATTATTATTATTATTATTATTATTATTATTATTATTATTATTATTATTATTATTATTATTATGAGAAAGTTTAACGAGATAACGCGAGTGCACTTCAAAACCCCCAGGCGGAGGAAAAAGTGTCCGTGCAGCGTACCAGATCAGGTACTTCAAAGTCAGGTACGTAATGTCCGTCATATAGCATCCCCTTCCTGGTCTTCCCTACCTAATAAATCCCCGAACCTCGCTGCAAGACCAAGCAGTGAGAGATTCGAGGGCAGGCCCAATGAATGTTCGAGGACCCGCTCTAAATGGGGCACGGAATTCAAAGGTGTTCATGAACTTCCGGAGAAAGTCGTCTCGTGTGACCGAAGCATGCGGACCGTCCCGATATTAACTGCTTTCTGCATTGACGCCGCTAACATGTTCACATAAGATCTACAAGCTGGAATGATGTTTAAGTTACGCACAAAGGAGTTATGCATACCCCCCAGACATCCGATTATAAGTACGACCAAGTGGACAGTATAGCCCGGGTACAGTTGCCGCAGTTCATGTATTAGATTTTGATATTTAATCCTTTTTTGCTCCTCCTTTTCAACTATGTTAGTTTCCGCCGGAATAGAGAACTCGATAATATACATAGTTTCAGATTATTATTATTATTTATTATTACGTATATTATTATTATTATAGACTTTTACGCCAACCTGGCGCTCACTACTCAGTAGGACAGTACTGGGTAACATTCACCTATACCGGCATTATGCAAGGTATTAGGCTCTGTGGAAGGGTAATGTGCCAAACCAATTCGTAAAAGTACCGTAGTACATTCACGGACGGGTTTGTCACATCACTCCTTATATTGTTGTTGTTGTTGCTTGAAACGAGGTGTTATGCGTCTATTTTGGTGTATACTGGTTCGTACGACGAGACTTTTGTGGGAGCGTGGATGTTGGCTCAATGACAGAGGGCTGTGAAAGCCTAGTTCGTTTTCGTGTCCTCAGATGGTAGGTAGGAGTAGGGACAGAGGGAAGGGAAAGGACTGTTTGTGTTTGTGTGTGTGTTTGTGTATGTGTGTGGATGTGTCTTTCTATTTTACGTTTCTTGGTGTAGATGTTTTCTGGTTCATCAAATTGCTCATTAAGATCGGGTGCTCCTGGAACTGCGCGTTTAGATGGTACAGAGGTTGACGGACCTTGTGTGTCATTGAATTGGGGAGGATTGTGCACCAGAGCGGTAACAGTAACAGTGCGGCAGTTGTTCGATCCCCCCTCTCCATCAGACGAATCTGGATCCGTATGTGTGTTAAGTGTTTGTCTTTCAGTGTTAGTGTATTGTGTGTTTATGTATGTGTGTTGTGTGTCAGTAGGATGAGTGTCAGTGTATTGTTCGCTCACTGTAGATGGCTCAGATGGAGTAGAAGCAGGTCTTGTGCTTTCACATATCGCAGTCGGATTTGTATTACTGAGGAACTTCCGTACTATACGACACGTGTTTATGATCACTGCCTTTTGCATAGTGACATATGTGTATTTTGGGAGACCCAAGAGACTTAAACTATTATGTAGTGTGTGTGGAATGATCCCGGTGGCACTGAGCACTATTGGAACGATGTGGACATGTTCCATTCGCCATTGTTGTTTTATTTCGGCTGCGAGGTCAGTGTATTTATCCAATTTAACTGCGTGTGTTTTTTGTAAGTTGTGTGTATTTGGAACCGCAATATCGATCAGATAGGTTGTCTTTGTGTTTTTCATTACGAAGGTGATATCTGGTCGATTATGATTTATGGTCTTATCTGTAATAATCGACCGATCCCAGTAAAGTCTACAGGAGTCATTCTCCGCTACTACTTTTGGTGTGAGCTTGTAGTAAGGTGTTTTATCGGTTATAAGGTGGTGCTTGACCGCTAGTTTCTGGTATATGATTTTGGCAACCTGGTCGTGACGGTGTTTGTATTCGGATTGAGCGAGCTGAGTACAGGCAGCTGTGATGTGTTGGATCGTTTCAGGTTTGGAATGGCATCTCCGGCATGAGTCAGATGTTATTGACGAGTCACGAAGTATGTATTTTGAGTAATTCTTTGTATGAATTACTTGATCTTGTATAGCTAGCATGAATCCTTCAGTCTCCGGGAAAAGACTTCCTTGACTCAACCAGGCGTGCGACGCTGCTTTGTCGACGTTACTCTGATTAAGATCATGTGGATGTCTCCCATGTAAAGGCTTCCGAATCCATTGCTGAATTTTGTCCTCCTTCGTGACCAAACGGCAAAAACTATCTGGCATTTCTGTGTGTGAGAGGTTTAATGGTGTGTATGCCTTGTCGGCTTGGATTATTACATTGTGTAAGTGTGATGTGTGTGTTTTGGTGTAAAAGTATTCTCGCAAGTTATGAACCTGTTTATTATGCGTGTTCCTTATGTCTATAAGACCTCGACCCCCTTCGGCTCTTGGCAGCGTCAATCGTTCTATCGCTGCTTTGGGATGATGAATTCTGTATTTGGTCATAAGGACGCGGGTCTTGATCTCGATGTTTGTCAAGTCCGTAGGCGTCCATTTGATTACCCCAAATGAGTATGTTAGCACCGGAACTGCGTAGGTGTTAATTGCTTTGATGGTTTTTTTTCCATCAAGGTGGGTGCTCAGTAATCTCCGTACACGCGTTAGGTATTGCTGCATCAGGTGTTGTTTTACAGCGCTGTGATCTATACGTTCGTCCTGATTGAATCCGAGATACCGATACGACTCTCCCTCGTCCATGGGCTGCATAACAGACTCTGGTTCGAGTTCGAATGCGACCGCATCTCGTTTTCCTCCAGAACGACATTGTGTTCGACATTTATCGATTCCGAACTCCATACAGAGGTCTCGCGAAACCTCGTTGGAAAGTCCCAGCAGCTGCTGTAATTGATGTTTAGTAGCTGCATAGATCTTAATATCATCCATGTACATTAGATGTGAAATGGTATGGCGCGAATTCGTTTGCGTACCTACATTGTAACCGTATTTGGTTTCATTTAACAGGCGAGAAAGTGGATTCATTGCGAGACAAAACCATAATGGACTCAATGAGTCGCCTTGGAATATGCCGCGTCTTACTTGAATAAGATCGCTTGTTGTTTTTTCATTACCAATACTCAAATGTAAGGTCGTTCGCCAGTCGGACATGATCGTTCCAAGGAAGTTCACGATACTTGGGTGTATTTTGTACAGCTCCAATACTCTCCGCAACCAGGAGTGCGGGACCGAATCAAATGCCTTTTTATAATCAATAAACGCTGTGTACAGGTTACGTTTTCTCCCTTTCGCTTGTTCCAGTACTACGGAGTCAATCAGAAGCTGCACCTCTTTCGACATCCCTTTTGTTCTTCTGTCAGTATGGTGTTAATCTGACAATGCTCATTGATCTTTTCTGCCAGACAGGACGTCAAAATCTTATACACTGTAGGCAAGCAGGTGATAGGCCTATAATTCGCAGGATTTTTTGTATCACTGTTTTTAGATTTCATGTACGTGATACCCTGCGTTAGGAACTTCGGTGTCAGGTTTGGTGTTTTTATAAATAGTGTAAAGTGTTCAGCGAGATACTTGTGTGTTGATGTAAAGTGTTTGAGCCAGTAGTTTTGTATGTTGTCGATGCCGGGTGCCTTCCAGTTATGCGATCTCTGTAAAGCTCTGGAGACGTCCTCTGTAGTAATGTCCGTATAGGGCATCTCCGGAAGATGTTCGTTATTCCTGTACTCTGTATCGATCCAGCTGGCTTTGTCATTATGGTCAATGGTGTTGGACCATATATTCACCCAGAAACTATGGAGTGCGTTCTTCTCCGGTAGACCATTACTGTCAGTTACCGTGTTCGTTAGAGACTGATAAAACCGTCTCTCGTTTCTGCTGAACGCTTGGTTTTGTCGTCTGCGTTCAGTACTGGTCTTATATCTTCGTAAGCGCTTCGCTAGTGCTGTTAATTTTTGGTGAAGCGTATCTCTGATCTCTGTGAGTGTTTTATTGGGTTCCTCGTATTGTGTGTGTACTGTGTGTTTGTGTAATATGTCGTGTATGTATTTGTTGAGCCGTTTGGACCTCGTACCCTGTTGGTATTGGGTGATCCTGCCGAGGTTGCATCGGATGTTGCTGATGCGTTTATTCAATCGTGTTTCCCAGGCAGGAGTTTTGTGTTCCTTCGAGTTGTGCGCTACAGGTGGTGTTACATCGGACCCGTTACAACGTATAGCTGCAACGGCTCCACAATAGATAGCTGTGTGTAACTCGATAAAATTGTCACATGTTTCTAAGTGTTTAGGCAGTATTGTATTGTTCAATATCTCAACGATCTCAGCCAATCTACGTGAGGTGTGTTGTTTAGGCAACAAGTACCTATGTGTGGGGTCCGTCCCTTCAAATTCAGTAAGCGCTGTGTTAAATTCCAGTTCGATCTTTTGCAGTAGGGTGTCATTTACTGCTGTCTCATGGTGGTCAGGCTCATTCTCGACAAGTTGTTGAGTGTCGTTTTGTGTGGGGCTCTCCATTTCTGGTGGGCCGTCGTCCTGACTTTCTTCATTTTGAGCAAATTGATGTGCGACTTGTGTTTTAATCGTGTTTATGAGGGAGGAAGGGATAAGGTTATTGGTAAAAATGACACGTTTTTGGTCTGCCAGTCTCTGTTCAGTGACGCGACTAAGGTGAGGGTAGGTGCGCGCGAACTCTTGATGTAATTTCGTACGGTAACCAGTTTTGTCCGTTTCAAGTCTAGTAACTTGGAAGTATGTGCGTACGATGAATTCATTCAGTTCATCTGTCCATTGCATACGCACACGCTTCTTACCAGCTTTAGTGGTCCCCAAAGGATGCTCCGAGGAAACACTTAAAGTCGGCTGAGCCAAAGGTGTTGGGGGCTCCGTAAGTAGGGCAGTAGCATTTTGGCTGAAGGTGTTGTTACAGCTGACAGGTGGCTGCCTAGAACCCAACCTGTCGTCACCGTGATCTGAGCTGTCACATTCAGTGGTGACCCTGATGCGCCCGGTCGCTCCACCGGCAGCGGCAGTTTTCCGAGGCCTTTTTCTTGTTTTCACCATCCTAATGGGTTGTCCTTTTAGTCGCCTTTTACGACAAGCAGGACTTACTGTGGGCAAATTCTGCAAAGTGAAGCCCCCACCCACAGGGCGTTTATTATTATTATTATTATTATTATTATTATTTTTTTTTTTTATTTTTTACTTAAAATTGGGGTACTGCTGCCGGTGAATGGCGCGGTCAGCAGCACCCGGCGGCATCGCCATCTATGGGCATGCGCCGCCAAAACGAGAAAAAACGATAAAAACAACACATAAAGACAGGAACACATAAATGCAATAGACAAAGGACAAACATACACATAATAAAATTCAACGATGGACCCTGCCATCCCAGGGCTTCATAACGAGCGGACAGTCCGGGGCTTCATAACGAGCGGACAGTCACCAAGGACTGAAAACCAACGATGAAACTCCGAGGTGTAAAGGGCCTCGGAGTGGAGAATACTGGGTAAAATATCATAATCAGATCAGATAAGAACATCACAATAACATCACAAAGAAAGAGTAAGAAGGAAATCTTATTACGTCACTGGGGAGCCACAGGCCGACCAGTGCCGCAATAAGTAGTTGAAAACAAAACCGCTGAAGGGCTACAACAGCAAGCCCACAGCGGCACAATAAAATATCACAGATAAGAATAAAAAAAAATGATGTACCACCTCGGGTGGAAAAGGCCCTCAGTGGTACATCGTTAAAACAAAACGGATTAAACAAAATCTTATTAAAAAATAAAAACAACAATATCACAGATTTCAAAAATTTCTTGCTCTGTGACACGATTCCGCTCCCCATAGTCTCGACAGTTCCGAAATAGCTTCGTCAACACCTAGGAACTCACATGTGTAGGGACA
Organism: Brachynemurus nebulosus; assembly: GCA_035578155.1. NCBI lineage: Eukaryota > Metazoa > Arthropoda > Insecta > Neuroptera > Myrmeleontidae > Brachynemurus > Brachynemurus nebulosus. The sequence continues at coordinate 5,349,786 of JAPWDM010000016.1, forward strand.
GTGACATCTGATTACTAAGCAACATGTACTGTTCTGTCAGATAACTGATTACTGGGTACATATGCCGTTCTGTCAGATGTCGGGGTCAACCTACACGGGAGACCGGTACGATGACTAGGCCACGTTCGTCCGAGTCGAGGCTACAGAGAACGGGACAATGCCACAGAGTATCACAGAGCCAACATCTGACCTGTGTTCGTATCACTTCGACGGGGCGGAAGCCGCCATATCAACGCCCACGAACGCATCCGTACGAGGGACAACGACGTCTCCTTACTGGGCGAGCTCGCTCAAGCTGTTCGGGCAGACGTCGACTCGCACGCGTGGCCGATGAGAACGAGTGCGTCGAGAGCCGCATTCCTACCCATCGAAATGACAAGAACAAGGCTAGGGAAATATCACAGCAACAAAAAATTAAAATAATACCAACGAAGGCGTGAAAACCCTAGTTGGCATAACAAATATCACAGATATAACATAATCACAGATCAGTAAAACCAGAAATCACAGATAAAATATCACGCTTTTCGACTCGTCTGACGCGATTCACGAACAAACGCAAACATGCCCATACCAGCTACTACATTCCCATCCGTCAGTCATTGAGTATATGTCAGCCCCAATTCGCAACAAAACACAATCTGTACGTTCGGTGAAGTTTCGCTCAATACGGGAATGTTACACTGTCGATCCTACGACATTCATCCTTGTCGAAAATTTTGATCCGGCATCTTTTGTCAAAACAGTGGTACGTCGAGAAGGAAAGGTGCCGATCTTGGGTAGTCAGAGGCTAATAGAATCCGAAGATTACTGTATTGCGCATAAACTACCCCTGGAACCCTTAGCCTCCTTGACACCAATGGGGGATAAATATCCCTCACGGGTGCCAAGAGCAGCTGCTATAGGTGTCCTCACCACCATTATTATTATTATTATTATTATTATTATTATTATTATTATTATTATTATTATTATTATTTGAGAATTTAACGAAAGAAACGCGAGTGCATTTCAAAAACCCCCAGGCGGAGGAAAAAGTGTCCGTGCAGCGTACCAGGTCAGGTACTTCAAAGTCAGGTACGTAATGTCCGTCATGCAGCATCCCCTTCCTGGTCTTCCCTACCTAATAAATCCCCGAACCTCGCTGCGAAACCATAACAGTGGGAGATTCGAGGGCAGGTCCAATGGATGTTCGAGGACCCGCTCTAAACGGGGCATGGGGTTCAAAGGTGTTCATGAACTCCCGGAAAAAGTCGTCTCGTGCGACCGAAGCGTGCGGAGCGTCCCGATAATAACTGCTTTTTGCATTGACGCCGCTAACATGTTGGCGTGAGATCTACAAGCCGGAATGATGTTAAGATTGCGCACAAAGGAGTTATGCATACCCCCCAGACATCCGATTATAAATACGACCAAGTGGACCGTATAGCCCGGGTACAGTTGTCGCAGCTCGTGTATTAGATCTTGATATTTAATCATTTTTTGCTCCTCCTTTTCGACTATGTTAGTTTCCGCCGGAGCAGAGAACTCGATAACATACATAGTCTGAGATGTTAAATCTTGGAGCACAACATTAGGCTTATTAGCGCTCAATTGCCTGGTAGTTGCAGTCGGCATGTTCCAAAAGATCTTGCACTTTTGGTTGGCAACAAAGGATTCTACTTCCGCAGGATCGTAGGGCATGACTGGTGTTTTGTCAACTTCGTAATGATGATGAAGATAAAAATAAAGCACACGCAACGCTGCATTATGGCGATGGATATAGGTGGATTTAGCATAATAGGAACAACCTGAAGTCAGGTGCATTAAGGTTTCCGGGTATGCTTTGCATGCCCGACACGAGGTACTCGAAACCCCTTTATTACCCATCACATATTTTTGGTGTGTTAAGGTGTTCCACACTCCATCTTGAGCTGCAGTGATAAAGCCCTCCGTTTCCGATTTAAGTCCATTAGCTCTCAAGAAAGCCCAAGTGAGTTCGCTCGAAAGGCCAAGGTTGTCAAGGTGACGGTAGAACATACCCTGGTGAACTTTGTCGCGATGCTGATTGAGCAGATGTTGTTGCTCGGCTCTCTTGATTGCCGACTTTTGGCGCGACTGTGATAGTGAAAGAATGTTATCATCACCGTCGCGATTACGCGGATCGAAGGCTAAGCCCAAGATATTGGCGGCACGTTGCGCTGCTGTGAATAAAACTGCGCCTACGCCAGCAAGCTCGTGATCCCTGACGAGTTGCAATAGCGGGTCTGAACTGTTAAGTACACGACAAGCTGTACCTAAGACTATACGATCATGTAAACGTTCGACTGACAGGAGCCCCCTCCCCCCCTGGTCTCGTGGGAGGTAAAGTCGTTGTGTCGATGCGCGTGGGTGCAAACTACGATTGATATTCATTATTTTTCGCGTGTCTCGGTCTAGTTCCTCCAATTCATTCACATTCCACTTAACTGAGCCAAAAGTATATAAAAGGATGGGTATGGCTAGCATATTTGTAGCGCTGGTCTTATTCTTCGCCGACAATTCAGAACTCCAAATTTGTCGGAGAAGGCGCTTATATCTACTACTTAAGGCGGCCTTCATGTTCTTCACGTCTTGGATGTGACTTTCGCCAACACCATGGTACGTATAGGTCGCTCCTTCTTCAAGATGTTCTATGATGCTTCCATCCACTAATTGGGCGTGTGAATCAAAATTCGGAACTACACCATGCTTACAGTGCACCACCGCGCATTTGTCCAGTCCGAACTCCATACCGATCGCGTGCGTGTATTCGCGTGTTAATTTTAGAGCGCAGTTGAGATCACTCTCTGACGAAGCATACAGTTTTAAGTCATCCATATAAAATAAATGTGTGACTTTATGCTCGCGATTTCCTACCGGGCCACACAAGTAGCCGGGTTCCTCTCTCAGGCTGATTGACAGGGGCAACAACGAGATGCAAAACAAAAGTGGGCTGAGGCTGTCTCCTTGGTATACGCCTCGTTTGTATGTCACCAACTCCGTTGACACAACGTGTTCACCGGATGTTATTGTGAACTTTGTTTTCCAGTGCGGCAACAGGTGTTCAATACATTTAATAATGTCGGGATGGACTCGCAGACAATGGAGCAAATAGATAACAAGCTCATGCGACGTTGTGTCAAATGCTTTCCGATAGTCCACCCAGGCCATGCTCAGGTTGCGTTTGTGCTGTCTAGTGTCCTGACAGATACATCTGTCGACCAGCAAGTTGTCTTTGCAACCCGACATTCCTCTTGTTGAACCTCGTTGTTCATAGATTGAACGCCACACTGGTTCAATCGCCTTCAAGATGCGTTCATATAGGATGGAAGTGGACGCTTTATACACAGTGTTCAGGCACGTTATCGGTCTGTAGTTCTGTGGTTGTGATAGGTCTCCTTTTTTCGGTATTAGGACCGTTCTTCCCTCAGCGAGCCACGATGGTATTGGCTCACAGTTAAATAACCAATTTGAAAATATACAGGCAAGATGGCGGTGGGTACTAGTGAGCTTCTTCCACCAAAAATTCGTTATTCCATCAATGCCCGGAGCCGAATAGTTCTTCTTGCCTTTGAAAGCAAGTTCGACTTCCTCTTTATCAACAGATGTTATAATGGTATGAGATGCCACTTTGCCAAGCTGTTGTTTGCAGTACCATCTAAACTGGCTGATGGGAATACAGTCCAAGTCAATCTCTTTAGTCGTCTCATATATCCCCCGCCAATAATTCTCTATTGCGTCAACCGTCGGTGGTTGCTCCACGACAGGGCTTTTAGGTGCGAACAGGTGTGAAGGGTTCGAGTTAAAGATCTTATTTTCCCGAATACACCGTTCACGCCGGGCTACTTTCTTCTTGGCCAGGGCCAATGCCCGTATCTTATCCAAATGTGTCTGTTTGATGGTCAACAGATTGCCCAAATTTATTGTGTGATAGCGGTACCTTAGTTCTCTGGCAAAAGCCCGTACCTTTCGCGTAAAACGCCTGTTGGTCTGAATATATTCTATCACACATTGGATACGTGATACCATCTGTCGTAGTGCCCTCACTTTGGTGTCAATTTGTTTAATACGAATCCGTGCCTTCTCCTCTGCAGTCTTTTGCTGCTTAGTACATGGGTTCAGGACACGCATCGCTGCATATACTGCGTTGTCAACGTCGGTGAGATCACTGGATGGGGATAGATGATCGTCCAAAATTTCGTTTAGTAGGGTAAGTTGTTCGCCCTTTACATACGTCCGTCGGTGTTTGGGACGTGGTCGTTTGTCAAAGTCTAAATCAGTCTCGAGAAATTGTTTTCTTAAATTGTCTGAGACAGAAAGGGATTTATTCAGATCGGCATCATTCTGTGTGGGAGTTGAACTCGTTCTGGTGTTAGACTCTAGCACAGTATCTGTGTTGGCTTGATTTATCAAGTCCGTCTGTGCCTCAGTAACCATGCTGTCACCATGAGTTACCGGTTGATCCTACTCTGTGATGTTAATATTGGCCAAGCTTTCACCATTGACCGCAGAATCCTGTTCAACTTCCACTACTGCAGTTTCAGCAACCCTAGCTTCTTCGCGAGCTTCTCGATTATCGTCATGTCCGGTAGGTATGTTTAATTTAATGATTTGGAATACATGGTCACGCAGATTTTGTGGCGTTAAATTAGAGTGTTCGGGATGCATCTGGCACCATATGGCGTGCATCCTTGCCATGTACCCTCTCTTATTCGGCTCACTTTGTACGCGGCACGTGAGCAAATCTCTCCTCAAGCTGTCCGTCCACTCCAGGCGCACGAGACGAGAAGATGAATTTTGACTGGTTCCGCCTTTATTAGCGGGCCCATCCGAGAGACCCGCAGCACGACCAGCCTTCCTAGTTCTTTTTCCGTCTGGAACTAGTAGATAACCTGTTAGGGGTAGTTAGCCCGTTAACAGAGACCACCATTTAGCGCTGGTTGACTCCACGCATCAGGTACCAGAAAATACCTGGTCTTAGCTCGGGAACCCCGGCAGCGCTACTTCCCGTGTTGTTGTAGCAACCGATCACCAAAGCAACCAGGTGTTACAACAAGCCCCTGAGGGTTTATTATTATTATTATTATTATTATTTTTTTTTTTTTTGATTAAAATTGGGGTACTGCTGCCGATGGATGGTGCGGTCAGCAGCACCCGGCGGCATCGCCAACTAAGGGCATGCGCCGCCACGCACGGTAAAATAAAAACATACACAAAACAGACAGGAACACATAAATGCAGTAGACAACGGACAAACATACACATAATAAAATCCATCGATGGGCCCTGCCATCCCAGGGCTTATAAAGAGCGGACAGTCCTTGGTGACGGTACGATAAGTACTAGACAGAGCGTCCGGTCACCAAGGCCTGGAAGCCATCGCTGGAACTCCCTCCGAGGTGTACAGGACCCCGGAGTGGAGAGAACCGACTAGAAACACTCAAAAAACAAGACTAGAAAAAAATCACAGTGTTATCACAGAAAAAACTTATTACATCGCTGGGAGGCCACAGGCCGACCAGTGACGCAATAAGGAGTTAAAACAATACCGCTGTGGAGCCAGAACAACAGGCCCACAGCGGCATAACAAAATATCACAGATAAATAAAAACAAGTGATGTACCACCTCGGGTGTAAAAGGCCTTCGGTGGTACATCATTAAAAAACAAATAACAAGGTATAAATAACACACAGTACCACTAAGGGTGTTAAAGGCCTTTAGTGGCATAACAAAAGACTAAAAGTACCCTGCCAGACCAGCTGGAACAGGGTATAGTTAATAAATAAATAAATTAAGACACACACAATACTTTTTTAAACACATAAATTAAAATCGACTGTAATTAAAATTCTATCGGGGGAGATAAAAAGAGACGACTTTGTAAAATTCAGAGATGTAATGCCCCTAAAGTCTCTGAAGAAGATGCGAATTTCGGAGAAATTCAAGCATCTTTCTATCAGAGACTGCATCGTAAGCTAAAGCTTCGGCTACATTATTGGGGAGCTGCAACCTCTGGCGCAGTGGCTCAAAGGTTACACATTCCTCAACTATATGCCTCACGGTTAGCGCCGTCCCGCAGGTGGCGCACCTTGGCTGATCCTCACCGGCGAGAAGATGACGGTGTGTTAACGCCGTGTGGCCCAAGCGTAAACGTGTCAGGGCCACACTTTCTCGCCGGCTCAGATTTACAGGTGCCGGAGTTCTTCGGACCTCAGGTTTCACCTGTCTGAGCTTAGCCGTGAGGTTGTTCCACTCACGTTGCCATTTCTGATCAATCGCGGATCGTATGCTCACTCTCAGATCCTCTGGGCGTATGGCAATGTCCTGTGGCTCACCGACTTCGGCTGCATGACGTGCTGCCTGGTCGGCGAGTTCATTGCCAGGTATCCCTACATGTCCGGGAATCCAAAAGAAGGTGACAGACTTTTGGCGGAGCATGTAGAGACACGTTCGGATGTTCTGCACCAGTGGATCGATGGTATGAGAGTGGCAGATCGCTTGCAACGCGCTCAACGAGTCGGAACAAATGAGGAATGCGCTCTCTTCGGATGTTTGACAGAATCGTAGGGCTTGCAGAATAGCAAACAATTCTGCAGTATACACAGAGGCCTGGGGAGGAAGTGACCAAGCGTGAGGATCGTCACGAATGACGATGGCACTTCCAACACTCGTAGCTGTTTTTGAACCATCTGTGTATATGCAGAGAGAGTCAAGTTCGCTAATGATCTCATAAAAGCGGGATCGATATTCGAATGAACTGGTCTCCTCCTTGTTGAGACCAGTCAGGTCGAAACGACACCTTACGTTAGGGATCAGCCAAGGAGGTACTTCCATAGGACGTTTGGGAAGTACCTTGGAGAACTGTAAGTGCAGACTCTCTAATAACACCTGTGTTCGAACGGCCACTGGTCGACTTATGGTGGGACGTCGACCATAGAGCCCCTGTAAACGGTATCTGAATAGAGTCGGGTGATTGATATGCGTAGGTGTTGCATACACCCCCGCTGCATAATTGAGCAAGAGACGCTCACGTCTCAGTCGCAGCGGAGGAAGGCCCGACTCTACGCAGAGGCTCATAGAAGGACTCGTTCGAAATGCTCCCGTAGCCAGCCGTATGCCTGCATGGTGAACAGGATCTAGGAGTAGAAGCGCAGACGCCCGGGCGGAGGAGTAAGCAATGCTGCCTTAATCAATCCTAGTCAGAACTAGCGACTGATACAGGCGAAGCAACGACTCCCGGCCCGCACCCCACGATGCACCAGCCAAGCACTTAAGCATGTTTATTGTCCTGCGACAACTCGCAGTTAAGGCTTGGAGGTGTGGGCGCCACGTAAGTTGTTTGTCAAATATAAGTCCTAGAAACCTGACGCTATCAACGCACTGAAGTTTGGATCCTTTTAAAGTGAGGACAGGATCCGGATGTGCGTTGCGCTTTCTGCAGAAGTGAACCACGGATGTTTTTTGTGGTGAGAAACGAAAACCAAGAGCTTCTGCAGAAATCACCACTTCGTTGATGCCTTGTTGCAGCCGTTGTTGGATATCCTCGATAGAATCGGCTGCATAGAAGATTGTGAGGTCATCAACGTACAAGCAACGACGAATTGGGGCTGAAGCTGCAATATGACTGACTGCGATGGAAAACAAGGTGACACTAATAGTGGAGCCTTGAGGAACACCATTCTCCTGGAAGTGGGCCTCAGACTCAGTGTCACCTACCCGGACACGAAAAGAACGGTCAGTCTGAAAACTTTTTACGAACTGAGGGAGGTTACCTCTTAAACCCCAGTCGTGCAGCTTCTTGAGAATACCATACCTCCAGGTCATATCATAACACAACGTGTTCACCGCATGTTATTGTGAACCTTGTTTTCCAGAGCGGCAACAGGTGTTCAATACATTTAATAATGTCGGGGTGGACTCGCAGACAATGGAGCAAATAGATAATGAGCTCATGCGACGTTGTGTCAAATGCTTTCCGATAGTCCACCCAGGCCATGCTCAGGTTGCGTTTGTGCTGTCTAGCGTCCTGACAGATACATCTGTCGACCAGCAAGTTGTCTTTGCAACCCGACATTCCTCTTTTTGAACCTCGTTGTTCATAGATCGAACTCCACACTGGTTCAATCGCCTTCAAGATGCGTTCATACAGAATGGAAGTGAACGCTTTATACACAGTGTTCAGGCACGTTATCGGTCTGTAGTTCTGTGGTTGTGATAGGTCTCCTTTTTTCGGTATTATGACCGCTCTTCCCTCAGCGAGCCACGATGGTATTGGCTCACAGTTAAATAACCAATTTGAAAATATACGGGCAAGGTGGCGGTGGGTACTAGCGAGCTTTTTCCACCAAAAATTCGTTATTCCATCAATGCCCGGAGCCGAATAGTTCTTCTTGCCTTTGAAAGCAAGTTCGACTTCCTCTTTATCAACAGATGTTATATTGGTGTGAGATGGCACTTTGCCAAGCTGTTGTTTGCAGTACCATCTAAACTGGCTGATGGGAATACAGTCCAAGTCAGTCTCTTTAGTCTTTCTACTTTCTTCTTGGCCAGGGCCAATGCGCGTATCTTATCCAAATGTGTCTGTTTGATGGTCAACAGATTGCCCAAATTTATCGTGTGATAGCGGTACCTTAGTTCTCTGGCAAAAGCCCGTACCTTTCGCGTAAAGCGCCTATTGGTCTGAATATATTCTATCACACATTGGATACGCGATACCATCTGTCGTAATGCCCTCACCTTGGTGTCAATTTGTTTAATACGAATCCGTGCCTTCTCCTCTGCAGTCGTTTGCTGCTTAGTACATGGGGTCAGGACACGCATCGCTGCATATACTGCGTTGTCGACGTCAGTGAGATCACTGGATGGGGATAGATGATCGTCCAAAATTTCGTTTAGTAGGGTCAGTTGTTCGCCCTTTACATACGTCCGTCGGTGTTTGGGACGTGGTCGTTTGTCAAAGTCTAAATCGGTCTCGAGAAGATCGCGAAATTGTTTTCTTAAATTGTCTGAGACAGAAAGGGATTTATTTAGATCGGCATCATTCTGTGTGGGAGTTGAACTCATTCTGGTGTTAGACTCTAGCACAGTATCTGTGTTGGCTTGATTTAACAAGTCCGTCTGTGCCTCAGTAACCATGCTGTCACCATGAGTTACCGGTTGATCCTGCTCTGTGATGTTAATATTGGCCAAGCTCTCACCATTGACCGCAGAATCCTGGTCAACTTCCACCATCACAGTTTCAGCAACCCTAGCTTCTTCGCGAGCTTCTCGATTATCGTCATGTCCGGTAGGTATTTTCAATTTTATAATTCGGGCTACATGGTCACGCAGATTTTGTGGCGTTAAATTTGAGTGTTCGGGATGCATATGGGACCATATGGCGTGCATCCTTGCCATGTACCCTCTCTTATTAGGCTCACTTTGTGCGCGGCACGTGAGCAGATCAAGTCTCAAGCTGTCAGTCCACTCCAGTCGAACGAGACGAGAAGATGAGTTTTGACTGGTTCCGCCTTTTTGTGCGGGCCCATCCGAGAGACCCGCGGCACGACCAGCCTTCCTAGTTCTATTAGCGTTAGGAACTAGTAAAAAACCTGTTAGGGGTAGTTAGCCCGTTAACAGAGACCACCATTTAGCGCTGGTTGACTCCGCGCACCAGGTACCAGAAAGTACCTGGCCTTAGCTCGGGGACCCGGGAGCGCTACTTCCCGAATTGTCGTAGCAACCGACTACCGAAGCAACCGGGTGTTACAACAAGCCCCTGGAGGTTTATTATTATTATTATTATTATTATTATTATTATTATTATTATTATTATTATTATTATTATTATTATTATTATAGACTTTTACGCCAACCTGGCGCTCACTACTCAGTAGGACAGTACTGGGTAACATTCACCTATACCGGCATTATGCAAGGTATTAGGCTCTGTGGAAGGGTAATGTGCCAAACCAATCCGTAAAAGTACCGTAGTACATTCACGGATGGATTTGTCACATCACTCCTTATACTGTTGTTATTGTTGCTTGAAACGAGGTGTTATGTGTCTATTTTGGTGAATACTGGGTCGTACGGCGAGACTTTTGTGGGAGCGTAGATGTTGGCTCAATGATAGACGGCTGTGAAAGCCTAGTTCGTTTTCGTGTCCTCAGAGAATAGGTAGGATTAGGGACAGAGGGAAGGGAAAGGATTGTTTGTGTTTGTTTGTGTGTTCGTGTATGTGTGTGGATGTGTCGTTCTATTTTACGTTTCTTGGTGTAAATGTGTTCTGGTTCATCAAAATGCTCATTAAGATCGGGTATTCCTGGAATTGCGCGTTTAGACGGTACAGAGGTTGACGGACTTTGTGTGTTATTGAGTTGGGGAGGATTGTGCACCAGAGCGGTAACAGTGATGTTGCGGCAGTTGGTCGATCCTCCCTCTCCATCAGACGAATCTGGATCTGTATGTGTGTTAAGTGTTTGTGTTTCAGTGTTAGTGTATTGCGTGTTTATGTATGTGTGTTGTGCGTCTGTAAGATGGGTGTCAGTGTGTTGTTCGCTCACTGTAGATGGCTCAGATGAAGTAGAAGCAGATCTTGTGCTTTCACATATCGCAGTCGGATTTGTATTACTGAGGAACTTCCGTACTATACGACACGTGTTTATGATCACTGCCTTTTGCATCGTGACATATGTGTATTTTGCGAGACCCAAGAGGCTCAAACTATTGTGTAGTGTGTGTGGAATGACCCCGGTGGCACTGAGCACTATTGGAACAATATGGACATGTTCCATTCGCCATTGTTGTTTTATTTCGGCTGCGAGGTCAGTGTATTTATCCAATTTAACTGCGTGTGTTTTTTGTAAATTGTGTGTATTTGGAACCGCAATATCGATCAGATAGGTTGTCTTAGTGTTTTTCATTACGAAGGTGATATCTGGTCGATTATGATTTATGGTCCTATCTGTAATAATCGACCGATCCCAGTAAAGTCTACAGGAGTCATTCTCCTGTATTATTATTATTATTATTATTATTATTATTTTATTAAATTTGGGGTGCTGCTGCCGGTGGATGGCGTGGTCAGCAGCACCCGGCGGCATCGCCAACTAAGAGCATGCGCGCCATACGCAGTAAAATTAAAAACACATAAAACAGACAGGAACACATAAATGCAGTAGACAACGGACAAACATACACAAATAAAAATCCAGCGATGAGCCCTGCTATTCCAGGGCTTAAAAATAGAAGACAGTCCTTGGTAACGGTACGATAAGTCCTAGACAGAGTGTCTGGTCACCAAGGCCTGAGAACCATCGCTGAGAATCCCTCCGAGGTGTAAAGGGCCTCGGGATGGAGGAACCTGACTAGAGACACACAAAGACTAGAATATATATCACACCGCAGAATGACAGATAATACTTATTACGTCTCTGGGGAACCACAGGCCCACCAGTGACGCAATAAGTGATTAAACAATACCGCTGTAGAGCCTACAACGGGCCTACAACGGCATAACAAAATATCACAGATAAAAAAAGAACAAATGATGTATCACCTCGGGCGTAAAAGGTCTTCGGTGGTATATCGTTAAAAAACAATAACGGAAACAAAACAACAAAATATAAATAACAAACAGTACCACAAAGGGTGTAAAAGGCCTTTAGTGGAGTAACGAAAGACTAAAAGTACCCTGCCACACCAGCTGGAACAGGGTATATGTAATAAATAAATAAATTAGGACAAACACAATTATTTTGTAAACACATAAATTAAAATTATTGAGAATTAAATTTACTATTGGGAGAGAAACAAGAGACGACTTGAATAAAATTAAAGTGCCCCTAAAGCCTCCGAAGAAGACGCGAATTTCGGAGAAATTCAAGCATTTTTCTTTCAGAGGCAGCATCATAAGCAAGAACACTATCTAGGAGCTGCAATCTCTGGCGCAATGGCTCAAAGGTTACACATTCCTCAACTATATGCCTCACGGTCAGCGCCGTCCCGCATGCGGCGCAACATGGCTGATCTTCACCGGCGCAAAAATGACGATAACGCCGTGTGGCCCAAGCGTAAACGCGTCAGGGCCACACTTTCTCGCTGATTCAGATTTACAGGTGCCGGAGCTCTTCGGACCTCAGGTTTCACTTGTTTGAGTTTCGCCGTGAGGTTTTTCCACTCACGTTGCCATTTATGTTCGATGGCGGACCGTATGCTCACTCTCAGATCCTCTGGGCGTATGGCAATGTTCTGTGGCCCACCGACTTCAGCTGCATGACGTGCTGCCTGATCGGCGAGTTCATTGCCAGGTATCCCCACATGCCCGGGTATCCAGAATTAGGAATTAGGACTTCTGGCGGAGCATGTAGAGATAAGTCAGGGTGTTCTGCACCAGGGGATCGATGGTATAAGAGTGGCAGATCGCTTGCAACGCTCTCAACGAGTCGGAACAAATGAGGAATGTGCTGTCTTCGGATGTCTGACAGAATCGCAGGGCTTGCAAAATCGCAAATAATTCCGCAGTATACACAGAGGCCGGGGGACGAATTTACCAAGCGTGGGGGTCGTCACGAATGACGATGGCACTTCCCACACCCGTAGCTGTTTTGGAACCATCTGTGTATATGTAGAGAGAGTCGAGTTCGCTAATGATCTCATAAAAGTGGGATCGATATTCGCACGAATTGGTCTCCTCCTTGTTGAAACCAGTCAGGTCGAAACGACACTCTACGTTAGGGATCAGCCAAGGGGGCACATTGCGTGGGACGTTTGGGAAGCACCCTGGTGAACTGTAAGTTGAGACTCTCTAATAGCTCCTGCTTTTAAACGGCCACTGGTCGACTTATGGTGGGACGTCGACCATAGAGCCCCTGTAAATGGTATCTAAATAGAGTCGTGTGATTAAGATGCATAGGTGTTGCATATACCCCCTTTGCATAATTGAGCAAGAGACGCTCACGTCTCAGTCGCAGCGGAGGAAGACCCGACTCTACGCAGAGGCTCATAGAAGGGCTCGTTCGAAGTGCTCCCGTAGCCAGTCGTATGCCTGCGTTGTTAACAAGATCTACGAGAAGAAGCGTAGACGCCCGGGCGAGTAGTAAGCAATGCTGCCGTAATCAATCCTAGTCAGAACTAGGGATTGATACAGGCGAAGTAACGACGGCAGCCCGCACCCCACAATGCACCAGCCAAGCAGTTGAGCATGTTGATTTTCTTGCGACAACTCGCAGCCAAGGCTTGGAGGTGTGGACGCCACCTTAGTTGTTTATCAAAAATAAGTCCTAGAAACCTGCCCAAATACACAATTTATAGCCGAGTTTTAGATTTTAACTTTTGCCGAAGACAATAAATTAGTTTTAAATTGGTTACAAGATTCCTTGTAGGTATTAAAGGGTTAATCACAAGTTAGAAATAAACTTTACAATAAATTAGTTAACTTGTGTCGTTTGTCTAACGTTGATTTAAAACTAAAATTTAACCAGTATACAAAAGTTTCTTAATACCGTTTTTAGAACTTATTCATAACGTTTGGTTATATCGTAGTTGAAGAGGAACTTGTAATTTCATAACCTATTCTAAACTAAAAGGTATAATGCAACCATTTTATATCTTATTTTAAATTAAAGGTTACGATATAGCAATTTTATAACTTATTTTTAGCTAAAGTTTATACACAACCGTTTTGTAACCCATATTATACTATTGATTACAATATAACCATTCTAAACTAAAAATTATATTATTACCATGTTGTACCTTATTTTAAATTGAAAGTTATAATATTTTTATCTCGGATGATCCGGTACCTAGTTATGATGTTCACCGCAAAACAACTTTTTTTCGAGGCGCCTCCGGAAATTCGCTGTCACGGACTTATTTATCGATATTTGTAATTGATAATTTTTTCAAAGATACGTCAAATGTTGTACTATAACGTGTATATGAAATAAATAAGCCAACATTATTCATATCTTAAAAAAAAATCATGAAAATATGCCTTTTTTTCGCTTTTAAAACCTTACCCCCCCCCCCTTAAATAACGTAGTAAACAATATTGTTAATTCATTTTTACTACCTATTTAGAAGATTTCAAAACAGCCCTAGACCGTGAACAAGAAGCTGAGTTTTCGTCGTTTAGTGAGATAGATGATCCAGTAGATATTAACATAAATTGTATTCAAACAAATTTTAATCATTTAATGTCACTCAAAAAGGTAAATATTAATTTCATCTTTTTAATTTTATAGACACACATGAGATTTAATTAATAGTTTTGTGGTTTTCATTACAGATTCATCATCAAATATAATTACCGAAAGTACTCCTGTTGTACTGGAACAATCAATTGGTGATGGACAATCATATCAGTTATTCCCTCCATCTCTTTTGAATACAACATTTCATAATGAAGGTTTGTAAATTTATGTTTTATGAAGTAATTTAAATTTTTATTTATTATTTTTATTATTTCTAATTTTACTCTCTTTCAGTCATGGAAAAAATGAGTCTACTTCAAGATGAAATTAAAGAAATAAAGAATGAACTAGCGCTCAGTAAAAATGAATTAATCAAGGAGATACATAATCTTAGAGCGGAACTTCAAGTTACTTTAAACATCATCATAGACAAAATAACTCCCGGTTATAAAGTGGACGAAGATATATTAACTGATAATGAAATCTCAGCCTTTCCGTTAAAATCAAAAGAGGAGATTGAAATGCTTGAGTCAGAACTGAAGTCTAATCTTAGTTATAAATCAAAATTGGTTAGTTTCTTCTAATTAATATTATTATACCGTTATTTTTATGATATGACTGTTTCTAAAATTATTATTACTATACATGTAACTGTACTATCGTTATTTATTTAATTTTGTTAATCCATGATTATTTTCATTCATATTTCAGATAAAAAAGTTGTCAGTCTTCGGCGGAGCAACGGTAAAACAATCACTCCGTACAATAACCAAATTTATGTGCAATGATGTTATCCTACAAGAATTTTCGTGGACAGGGACAGCAACGAAAGACAGTCTCTGCAAATATAAAGAGATTATTGCAGTTATTTACACAAGCATCAGAAAGTTATACCCGAAATTCACCGACGCAGAAGGCGCTGCTTTTTTTAAATCTTATATTAAACTAGCCGTATACCCACCCGATGGATTTACCACCGGCAACATTTCAGGATGTCAGTTAGTGTTAAAGATTTATTAAATATTATTTATTTTAATAGCCATAGTAACATATCTTTATACAATATCTCTAACTTCAAAAATGACGAATTTATATGAAAATTTTCATTCCCTATTTAACCTTCTTAGGGGGTGAATTTTTAAAAATCCTTTCTTAGTGCTCACCTATGTTACATAGGGAACTCCTATGAAAAATTTCATTCTTCTAAACCCAACGGTTTAGGCTGTGCGCTGTCTGTCAGTCAGTCAGTGTTAGAAATTTATTAAGTAGATTTGCAAAATTTCGTTTGCCGAAAACAAGGTAAATATGAATATAAAATTTAAAGTTATGGAATATGTACATTAATAATAACTTCAATACTGATTTTTAGTCACCTGAAAGACAACCAAGCCGGAGATACGTAATTTAAACAAGGTATCACCATGAAGAGTAAGCCTACAAATACTACAAATGAGCGGCCAAACTGCTTCAAAGAAGTAAGAATATACAAACTTGAACATGTGTGATTACATTATTTATATATAATATCCCTAGTTATTTATTCCGGATTTACATATAATATACTGTTATTACTATCAGGGCCGGCGAGAGAAATAACGGGCCCCCGGGCACGACTAAAATATATATTTTTTAAATTTCTTTACCAAAAATATAATTGACCAGCAAAAAAAAGAACGTCGTCTCAATTTCTCTGAGCCCCTAATCGAGGCTGCGGGCCCCCTTTTTAGGCAATTGCCCCACCTGCCTTACCCTCTCGCCGGCCCTGATTACTATATTAATTTTAATTTAAAAATAGTAGAAAAATTTTGCAAAAAATATTCAATTTTTTACTAACAAGAAACCTCGCGAAGTCGAAAATTCATAAAAATCTGAAACCTTGTCAGTATGTAGAGGATGACTTCCTAATAACATAAAAAATATCAGTTGCTGCTAAAAAACGTTTTTAAAGGGTAAACCACCCCCTCAAAGTTGGAACTCAAAAATTTAAATATCGATGAAATTTTGTTTAAACGTACCTTAAAGAGGTCTAGTAAGAAATATAACATTATTTTTTATATTTACACATTTTTAAGGGTTGAAACCACCCTTTCAACTGTGTACTTAAAAAATTTAAAAATAAAAATTGACGAAATTTTGTTTACATATATTACAACGAGGCCTAACAATAAATATATTTAAATTAAAAATCACAAAGTGATTGAAAAAATTATCCGAATCGGCCGGGAATCGAACCCAGGATCTTCTGGTAACTAGCCAGGTGTGCTATCCATTACACCATCGGTCCTTTGCTCGGCAGGCGTCCGATACAGACAACATTCAACCACTTCTGTGTATGTACTCTCTATAATGCGAGAAGCAGTTACAATTTTTCAGTTTCAAATATTATCGAGTGCTTGTGAAACACTACTACGTATGACAGACGTTTGTCTGCATTTTAAACACACGTAGTATTCATATGTTCACTTATCGTTCAGCTAAACTGAAACTTGAAGCACTTGACTTCCTTGGTTAACATAACCAAAAACCACATATGTAAATTAAAAATCACAAAGTGATTGAAAAAATTATCCGGATCGGCCGGGAATCGAACCCAGGATCTCCTGGTAACTAGCCAGGTGTGCTATCCATTACATAGCAAATATATAAATATATTACAAATATATTATTAATTTTTTCTTACACAGAGTGTTAGGGGGTGAAATACCCCCCCCCCCAAGTTGTAAATTAAAATTTCGAAACTAAGAAAATTTTGTTTACATCTTATATGTATACAACAAACACAACAATCTTACAAGAAATATAATAATAATTTTTGCATCCGTACCTACTTAAGGGTAAAAAGCTCCCTCAAAAAGAAATCTCAGTTTGAACCATAATCAGTCAATAAACCATTAACTTAAACTTTTAGATACCAGCAAAATGATTACTATATTCATTACTACACTGTTGTGTAGTACATGTAAACAAAATTTCGTCAGTTTTTAAGTTTATACCTAATTTTCAATTTACATGGGATGTTTCATCCTCTAAAAATGTATGGAAATGAATAAAAATATTTTTATTAATACATTTTTATGATATATATTATGTGAATAAAATTTCGTCAATTTTTAAATTTTTTAAGTACACACTTGAAGGGGTGGTTTCAATCCTTAAAAATGTGTGGACGTAAAAAATAATGTTATATTTATTATTAGAATTTCGTATAATATCTATAAACAATATATCATATAAGGGGTGGTTTTACCCCTTAAAAAATGTGTAAATACAAAAAATAATGTTATATTTCTTACTAGACCTCTTCAAGGTATGTATAAACAAAATTTCCTCGATTTTTAAATTTTTGAGTTCCAACTTTGAAGGGGGGTACACCCCTTAAAAACAGTTTTTAGCAGCAACTGATATTTTTTATATTATTAGGTAGTCACCCTCTACATACTGACAAAATTTCAGATTTTTTTGAATTTTCGACTTCGCGAGGTTTCCTTGTAAGTAATGTTGTGTTAATTAAATATCTCACAATCAGTATTCTTTTAAAATTTATTTATAATTATTACAATAAATATACTGCTATTTATTGACTTTTAATTATTTTTGAACATTATTTTGTTGCAATATCATTTTACTATGTATTAACTAAATATTATATATATTTTTTGTATTATATAATTAAATTTAAAATAAATTTATATTGTAAATTTAAATTGTCTTTTTTAATTTAAGATCGTCGGTGGGAAAAGAATGGGGAAAGGTGGGAAATATGTCGGTATATTAAGGTATTATTCAAACTGTAAAGTAACGTTGCATAATAACGTTGAAGGAACGTTAGAAAATAACGTTTGATTAAAATTACTGTTAAACGTTAGCCTAACGTTAGAAAAAAACGTTAGCATAAAGGTTTCGTTTACCGTTAATCTAACGTTAGAAACAATCCAGAATATAATCAAGGTTGTAAGAAAACTGGGCAAAAACAGTTATGGCAACGTTTGTCAAACGTTCGTAAAACGTTATTATAACTAAAATATAACCACTTTACGTTAAGGTTATTTTTAAACCTTAGAGTAACGTTAGAAGATAACCATAGTTTAAAGTTCTAATTAAACGTTAATCTAACGTTAGTAAATAACGTTACTTTAAAGCTTTCTTATAACGTTAATCTAACGTTATAATTAACCTGGAATATAACCACGGTTATAAAAAAACTGGGCAAAATCGGTTATGACAACGTTTGTCAAACGTTCGTGAAACGTAATTATAACTAATTTATAAACTTTATGGTTTTATAACCCATGTTATACAACGGTTATATAACCGTTGCCTAACTTTAGTTTGCGTATTTGGGTGACGCTATCGACGCACTGAAGGTCGAATCCTTTGAAGGTGAGAACAGGATCCGGATGTGCGCTGCGCTTTCTGCAGAAGTGAACCATCGATGTTTTTTTAGGTGAAAATCGAAAACCAAGAACTTTTGCAGAAGTCACTACTTCGTTGATGCCTTATGGCAGCCGTTGTTGAATATCTTCGATGGAATCGGCTGCATAGAAGATTGTGTGGTCATCAACGTACAAGCAACGACGAATTGGGGCCGAATATGACTTGCAATATGACTGACTGCGATGGAAAACAAGGTGATACTAATGGTGGAGCCTTGAGGAACACCATTCTCTCGGGAGTAGGCCTCAGACTCGGTGTCACCTACCCGGCCACGAAAAGAACGGTCAGTCAGAAAACTTTTTACGAACTGAGGAAAGTTACCTCTTAAACCCCAGTCGTGCTGCTTCTTGAGAATGCCATACCTCCAGGTCATATCATAAGTTTTCTCCAAATCGAAAAACACAGCCACAAGGTGTGTTCGTTGGAGAAAGGCGTCGTGAATGGCATTCTCGAGGAGAACAAGATGGTCCGTGGTCGAATGGTATCGGCGGAACCCACATTGATGTTTAGCAATGAGGTTGTGGGATTCCAGCTACCAGACGAGACGGTTGTTGATCATTTTTTCCAATACCTTGCTGAAATAGCAAGTCAAGGATATTTGGTGGTAGCTAGATAGTGGCGATGAACCTTTACCCTCTTTTAGCAGCAGAATGATGGTAGTTTCTCGCCACTGCGGAGGATAAACGCCTTGCCTAAAAATTACATTGTACAGATCTAGTAACCTACACTTACCAGGGTAAAGCAGGTTCCGGATCATGGCGTACGGGATCTCATCAGGTCCAGGGGAAGTGTCCCCAGATCTCAGAATCGCCTCCAGTAATTCTTGCATGGAAAACGGTTAGTTGTACTGGAGGGATTCATCAGAGAAAAATCAAGATCGTTTTGTTCGTGTTCGATCTTGATCCGCAGGAACTCCGGGTAATGAATTTGGGAGCCACTGATGCGCTCAAAGTGCTTAGCTAAGCAATTAGCTATTTCTGCGCGTTTAGTGATGTTCCGATCGTCGACGATGAGAAGGGAGGGCATAGGTGAACGGGAGGATTTCCCAGTAATGGTCCTCACTCTTCTCCATACCTCCGATGTTGTAATGGGGCTATTAATGGCCGAAACATATTGCTCCTATGATAGCCTCATTTGCTCTTTAATAGTTCTTTTACAATGTGCTTGAGCACGTTTGTAGGCTATCACATTTTCCTTCGTGGGGCGACGTCTGAGTTCGTTGTACGCCCGCTTTTTCTCTGCAACTGCTACACTCACGACTTCATTCCTCCATGGTAAGCGGCGTTTAGGGGGAATGTTGAAAGACATTGGTATACTCTTATGTGCTGCTTCAATGATACTGGAGGACATTTGCTCCACATCATCTTCTACGTCTCGGAGACGCCATCTCGGCGAAGACGATTGTGGAGTCATCGGCATGATACTCTTTAAAATAATAGGAATGTGATCACTACCGTATGAGTCTGACGGCAGCGTCCACTCATAACGGAGTGCCACGACCGGTGAGCCGAGTGGTAAGTCGATAGCCGACAACTCATCGGTTCTTGCATTGATATAAGTAGCTTCACCGGAATTCAACAAGACCGTTTCAGACTCCTCTAGAAACCGTTCTATGAGTCTTCCACAGGCGTCTCTTGTGCCACAGCCCCACATGAGGGGCTGTGAACGTTAAGTCTCCTAGCAACAAAAATGGACGTAGTAACTGTAAGGTAAGCTCGGTCAGGGATTCGACATTCCAGTCGAAGTCGGGTAAATAGACCGAGCATACTGTGAATTGTGCGGTTTCAAAAATTGTATTGCAACTGCTTGTAGGGGGGTGCTTAATGGGAGTTCCCGGAAAGGGACGCCATCCTTTATTAAGATGGCAACACCCCCCTCGCCCTAATGTCTGGCTGTACGTCGTGCCGGCGGACTTGGTAGTATCTGATGGTAAATTGTTCCGCCGGCTTTAAGTATGTCTCTTGTAAGCACACGCACATGGGCGTGTGCTCAGGCAGAAGCATCTGCAATTCACAGTAATGATGTTTTACACCATTACAGTTCCATTGAATAATCGCCATTTTTGTTACTACTTAAGGTTGCTCCAGGAAGTGTGGCTACTTCCTAGGTTTTCCCCTTGGCCAGCCTTTTTTTCTTTTAATTGTTTTCACCTCGGCGTCTGAGTTTTCGGACTCTGTGGCGGAGGTGTTGGTATAGGCGTCGGACGTCAGGCATTTAATACCCGAACGTGCCGACGCTGTGGCACTTTCCGAGTCGCTCATGGGTGTTATAATAGAGCAAATTGGGAGGGGGGCAACCGGGCGTGTTGGCGTGCCCGGTCGTGACGACTCCGTCGACGTTGGTTGCGGAGTCGCCATGAGTGTCGGAGGCGGAAGGAATTCCGACTCCGATTTGGAGGTGACCGGTCCCTTTTTGGGGGACCTTGGTTTGGTCACGTCTTTTTCCCCCGCACTACTTCGTCTTCGCCCAGGCGTGGTCTTCTTTGGTGAAGACTTCCTCCTGGGAGAAGTTACCACGTTTTTGACTATTGGTCCCTGAGGGGTCGGTGTTATAACCCTCTTCGTCTCAGGGACCTTGGCTGACGCGACAGCGGTTGTGTTTGGTGTAGAGCTAGCTACACCTAACGAGCGCAATAGGCTCTGCTGCACGCTTTCCATAGTAGCTTGCGTACGTTTCGTCCTTTCTTGGGGTTCATTCACTTTTTTATTTCTTTCAACCGCTGTAGGGGCGAGGGTTGCAACAGTGTGTGCGTAACCATCCAAGGCTGAACGACGAGGCATACTGCCTAGAAGTTTCCGGCGGGCCTCTGGATAAGATAACTTTTCCAGGGCTCTTTCTTTACCCAAGTTTAATTTTTTAATTCTTTTTTAATTTATCAGTTAAGCGGTGAAACTATGCATATGGCATTGAGGCTACTTCAACGGATAGTGTTTTTCTTGGTTACATTTCCATTACATCCAAGAAAAGAACGTTTTCTAGTACCATTTCTAGCATAAAAATTTGGTTGTAATAGAAATGGCAACTCTCAAAAAACTCACATGATATATATATATATATATATATATATATATATATATATATATATATATATATATATATATATATATATATAATCAGACATTTCTTTCTACAGAATCGTGTTCTACGGGTCCGGAAACCCTACTCTCGCCTCTCACCGTTCTTTTCGTATAGGCTGTATAAGTCTAATTTTTTCAAAGAAAAATTCGACTAAAAAAAAACACAAAGCGTATTGGCAGGAACGCATGGGTAGGAACGCCTTTGAATGTATGTATGCGTTTCTATTGAATTTGAATTGGGTTAATTTTTTTTGCTGCTAACTGCTATCGACATAAAATTGAAATTTACTGAATTTCAGCCATTAAAAGCTTGTGGATAAGAAATTATCTTTTGAAAATCGAAAAATCTTTTGAATGTCTTGACGGATTTAGTTGAAGTTTTTATATCTTTCAGATGCCTCTATGGTATATCTCAAGAAAAATTTTCAGCTTCAAAAAAATATAACCTCCCCTCCCCCCAAAAAATTATTGTTTCTCTTTTTAATATTTTTTTTTTAACTTATAGCTATGGTATAATTATCAAAATTTTTTGCCGCCTTCCTACTATGATCCATGCAACATATATTTTTTTTCAGAATTAATTTCCGAGTGCATCGTAGTTAAAAAAAAATAAATGCCTGGAAATTTTTTTTAGAGACAGGTATACGCTTCCGGGTACTCAGCTGATTGGAAATCATTTGCGAATTTTTAATATGTTCATCAAAACGTTTGTGACTGCGCAGTTTCCGGAAAAAAAAATAGTAGATTCAAGTCTTATTAATTTCCTGGATCAGCCGAACACTCATCATCAGTTTTGAAACCACCAAAATGACAACTCACTTGTAGCCTTTCAATCTTTTACGTCATTACTTTACAAACATCTTAAATTTAGTTTGTTTTTTTTTTAATTAAACACATAATATGATCTGTACAATACGAACCAGGAGGGGGTGGCATCAGCCATTAATTTTTAATAATAATGTGATTTTATCATTGAGGTTATTATTAATAGATGGGTTTGATATATTTTGATTATGTGTCTTTGATAAAGATTTAAATATATTGTAAAAATGTAAATTATTATCAATTATAGATTTGAACTTTATTGCAATAGAAATTATTACTCTAGTCCCAGCCGATCCAGTTTGACAATTTTTCAAACATTATGTGAATTTTAATTAACATAATGAATTGGTCATACGTGTCAATGTAAATCGAGTGTTTCAAGTACCAGCTAAAGCCGGTTCTACACGATGTTACGAGCATCTTCCAACATTGGACGTTCGATGATTCATCGCATTGTGTGGCCGTTGTTCAAACCTACGAGCGTCCAATAGCGAGTGTCGAACGTTCGCATTTGGCCATGTTCCGGCCGATGTCGGTATTCTTGCACCGAGTCAAAGGGATGCTTCCAACGTTTGAAGGACAATGTTTATTGGTTCGACTCAACGACTACACGACTCGTTGATATGAAGAGAGACAACATCAGTGTATAACATTAGAGCTAACATCAGACAGATAACATCCTCGTCCACTGAACAAACGTCTGTACCAAACATATTTTCATATGTATTCAGATCAAACATTCGATTCCAGTAGCAGGAACATTCGCAGCACCAACTGTCGAACTTACTTGCATCAAAAGTTCGATCGAACGTTGGAAGAAACGTTCGTAACATCCTGTAAAACCGGCTTAAAGCTAGACATTAGGCGAACATATGAATATTGGTGTATGTATCAATACGAAGAAAAATTCGCCATACATTAATAATGTTTCACAGGTAGTCGATAACATTTGAAATTAAAAAAAAGAAAATCATGTCATTTATGACAAAAAAAGCTGTGGGGGGAAATTTGTGATGTTTAAGATCAGGACATCTGGCGACATAGATATAAAATCGTAAAAAATAAGATAAAAACGTAGGCCAGAAATTAAGTCATCGGTGAACAAACTACTTCCTACTCGCACAAGATGCTGTGGCAGGGGTATTTTTCCGTACAAGTACAAATAATAATACATAAACTCCCAATATGTATTTATGTATATACTATACAAATGCACAATAATTACTTAAAGGCTGTTTATGTATGATATATTTATTACTTTACGTACCTACAGCAGTTATTGTAATTTTTTTCTACTAATTCTTTCTACTTACTACTAACTCCTTACTGCTTACTACTAAGCGGATCGGTGTAAACGCGATGTATACAGACGCTCTAAGTGCTCTTAGTAGCCATGAGATAACATTTTTTCAGGTTTCATAATTAAAATTTTAACTCACTAGTTCGAAACATTACCATGAGCTAAATTTCGTACATAAAAACAGTAGAGTAAGTATGAGACTATATTTTACTTTGTTAGTTCCTTTTAAAAATATATATACGATATACCGTGATCTCACTTACGTATTATTTTTTATTTTACTAACCAAAAAAGAAAAAAGAAATATGTTATCTCGTTCAAAATAAGAAAATGTCATAATTTTCAACCTTCATTGTAGTGGGTTAGCAGTACGTATTCCCTATACCATAAAATTACAAACTTATTACTACCAACACAACACCATCTTCGTATACTACCATGTAGAAGCTTACAAGACTGCCAACATAATACATATCACATTGTTCATACATATACTGGAATAGTTAAGGATCTGGATATAAGCAGCTAAGATATGCACATTCTATGAGCGTTAGTGACAGGATCACACAATGATATAGATCTAGTAGAAAAATCCCTGGGATATGAAAATCCGTCTAGAGACATAAATATGTGGGCATGTATAGTTTCAGGCGGAGTTTTCGCATTTATCTCTTTCATATTGACTGACAATCAATTGCACATACAAAGTGGTAACTTTTCAATATATTTTGGATTAAAAGTGTATATTTTATGATCTACCATGTCGGTATATGTATGTAGATAATATTATATTCAAATATAATAATATATACAAAAGATTGCATATATTCTTTTTTGCACGATCGTGTATTTTCATGCATTTACCGATGCTGTTGACAATGCTGGTAAGTTACATTTCCCGAACGTTTGTTTATATCCATGGAAACCAAAAAATAACAGTGCGGTAAGTGAAATAGATGCGTGGTAAGTGAATAGGAGTGCGGTAAGTGAAATTAGTTAAAAAATGATTGTAATTATTTATTTATATTGAAATTAAAAGTACAATTTGAACAATTAGGAAAATAAATCGATTAATATGAAAATTTTCACTAGTTTGCACACTATTATTATTATTGTTGGCATTAGTCTTCATATTTTATTGAAATTTCAAAAGGTCGTTCAATCATTAAAATTTTCTGTGGTTTTCATAATCTTCCCTTCATTTTACGAGAACAAATTTGCAGCCAAAATTAAAATTCTTATTCAATTTCATTATTCTCACTAATATTATAGTTTAACAAACTATTTTTCCTAATTTTTTTAATAGAAAATTCCAAAAAATATTCACATCAATTAAATATTGACACTTAATTTTTTATTTACAAATATAGTTGTCAATTGTCACTAAAAAGATTCGTATAGTTGCTAATATAAAAATTTATAATATTTATTCATAGCATTCTATGTGATAACATAGAAATATAAATTTCACCTATATTATCTGAATTTTATTTTTTATTTACTATATTTTTATTCTTTAATTATTTTAAATCGATCGTGCAAAAAATATTATACAATACACGATGCGTTAAGTGCCTTTACTGATCTCGAAAATTGCAAAAACTCGACCCTGCGGGTCTCGTTTTCGCAATATTTTCTCGATCAGTAAAAGCAACTTACCGAACTTATATTGTAAAACACTATTGTGGTGTTTTGTTATGTTTTTTTACAGTAATATACATCGCACGACAAAAATTTAGACATTATTGAACTTCCATTTTGTTGCCGATGACAACAATAACATTTCGGAAACTTGGAGTTTTTCCTTAAGAATCTTTTGTTTCGGTATTTATTATGCACTTATATCTTTATTTCATAAAAATAGATTTTAAGATTTTAAAAATCTAGTCCAAAAAAAAGTTTTATAGCTAAATTAATACTGCGATTTCTACATCGAAGTCCACGGAAAGAATATTAAATAACTCGATAATAAGTTACGAGAAAGATGAAAAGGAAGAAAATATGAATTATTATTGGTAAATATACGGTTTTAGGATCGTAAATTAACTGTAAATGCCCTTTAAGTGAATTCTAGGTATAAAGATTGCAACCAATTAAAGAATGTTAACATTCAAATATTTAAATGTTTTTTAAAAGAGGGTATTTGAATTTAGCTAGTAATATAACTTACAATCAATTCCATAGAGCGCACAATAGTAATATATATATATATATATATATATATATATATATATATATATATATATATATATATATATATACTAGAGATAGTATAGGTTAAGTTTCTAGACAAAACCAATGTGGGCAAGAGACGTGTGGGAGGATCGTCATCATATTCCTTTTATTTAAGTTTTTGTCAGAATTTTGATAATCTTCACTTGAAATTTGACGTCTGAAAAATATCAGAATCATAACAATTGCCAAATGAAATTGGAGGTTTAAAAAGACATTAGTATTTAATATATTTATTTACGTTAATTATATTGACAATTTCCTTACCATCTCCTTCTCCATCATATCTAAATTTCTACTTTTTCAAGTTACAATACAACAGCAAATCTTTACTTGTCAAAAGAAATTAGAGATTTCCTTAAAAAGTCATTTTATTACACTAGTATATCTAAAATGATACTAAATGATTGATGTACTCAGGGCCGTGGAGAGAAATGGCGGGCCCCGAGAATACACCATATTTTTTAAAAATTTTTATCAAAATATATAAGTGAAAAGCAAAAAACTGTCTTTTTACTTTTCCGTGGACCCCCTATCAACAGGTACGGGCCCTCTCTTCAAGCCTGGGCCCCGGGACTGCTACCTCGGCTACCATATCCTCCCGTCGGGCCAGGATATATTTGCATGTACTCTGAGATCAGTAGTCATAACTTCATTTCTGTAGAAATGAACAAACAATTGTTATCAGATAATTATTTTGTTCTTATTGAAATGCAAAATAGTATATTGTACAGTAAGTGGGAAAGGAGGCTTATTTCTCACGAATATGAGTTTGTTGCCCGAGCCCGCAGTGCGAGAGATAAGACCACCTTACCAAAGAGATGGTCCTAGGCCTTTTCGAGAAAATCGACGTTCGTCCATATATTCCAGCAACAATGCGCTGTTACAGGTGCCAGAGATATGCACATGTATCCCAGAAATGTAGCGTCGAGCAGCAGATTTGCGTTTGCGGAAGGACGTTACACGAGGGAATACCGTGTAACGAGCCAATAAAATACGTTAATTACGGGGGCAAACACTCGGCTAAGTCGAGGAATTGCTTCATATATAAACAAGAGTCAGCCATCCAAGAGCTGAGAGCTCTGGAACGATTATCCTACCCAGAGGCACGACGAAAACTGCCTTGAGTCTTTCGCTATGCCACTAAGGGTCTTTTACACCCTTAGTGGTACTGTTTGTTATTTATACCTGTTGTTTGTTTTTGTTTTTGTTTTTTAGCGATGTACCACCGAGGGCTCTTTACACCCTTACTGCGTCACTGGTCGGCCAGTGGCTGCCCAGTGAGGAAATAAGATTTTTCTGTGATATTTCTCGTGATATGATTCTAGTCCAGTTTTTAGTGTGTTGTCTAGTCAGGTTTCTCCACTCCGACGCCCTTTACACATCGAAGGGAGTCCCAGCGATGGTTTTCATGCCTTGGTGACCGGACGCTCTGTCTAGTACTTATCCTACCGTCACCAAGGACTGTCCACTCTTTTTAAGCCCTGGGATGGCAGGGCTCATCGTTGGATTTTATATGTGTATGTTTGTCCGTTGTCTAGTGCATTTATGTGTGCCTGTCTTTACGTGTTGTTTTTATTTAGGTCGTGTTTGGCTGCGCATGCCCTTAGTTTGCGATGCCGTCGGGTGCTGCTGACTGCGCCATCCACCGGCAGCAGTAC
Organism: Brachynemurus nebulosus; assembly: GCA_035578155.1. Classification (NCBI taxonomy): domain Eukaryota; kingdom Metazoa; phylum Arthropoda; class Insecta; order Neuroptera; family Myrmeleontidae; genus Brachynemurus; species Brachynemurus nebulosus. Next base: position 5,377,493 of record JAPWDM010000016.1, read on the forward strand.
TCCAATTTTAATAAAAAAAATAATAATAATAATAATAATGCCGCCGGGCATAAATCCAACCCCACGTCCAGTCTTAGACTACGTGCTCGGCGGTAGCTACTAGCTGGCTAGCAGGCTAACGGGGCTCTGGTTTGGTAATAAATAAATAAGACGAACACAGCTGGGTTCAATCGGGCTCCCAAAGGTGTTTTTAGTATCCCCGTTGCATCACTGACTCTCCGGGTGCAGCGCCGGGCTGTCTGTGATATTTGGCTGTGATATTGAATCTGTGATATTTCTTTGTTGCTTCTGCTGTTATTGTTGCTTTGTTGTTTGTTTTGTTTCCTTTTTCCTTGTTAGTGCAGGTCCTTAGTGCCTCCAATAGTGTTGTTGTAATTCCGTTTTACTGCTGGGTGTTCCAGGCCCCCATGAGTACAATGGAATCCTTTGATATTAGCTGTGATATCTACTTCCTATTTTCTTTATTATTGTGTGTCTCTAGTCGGTTTCCTCCACTCCGAGACCCTTTACACCTCGGGGGGAGTTTCGTCATTGGTTTTCAGTCCTTGGTGACCGGACGTTCTGGCTAGTACTTAGCGTACCGCCAGCAATTAATGTTCGCTCTTTCTGAAGCCCTGGGATGGCAGTGCTCATCGGTAAATTTTATTATGTGTATGTTTGTCCGTTGTCTATTGCATTTATGTGTTCCTGTTTGTTCTGTGTATGTTTTTATTTCTCGTTCTGGCTACGCATGCCCTTCGTTGTCGATGCCACCGGGTACTGCTGATCGCGCTATCCACCGGCAGCAGTGCTCCAATTTTAACCAATTTTAATTGTATTTCTTTTTGTTTCAGGTTTGCCTTTTTCTTTTGTTTCTTTTTGTTTTTGGTTTTGTTTTGTCTCATTTTTCTATGTTGTCCCAACTTTAAGTCATCTTCGGGACCCACACTAGCTCGCGTGTAGCTTAGCGGAGTTGCTTGGAAAAGGGGATCCTAGTGACTGAGGAAAGGGTACGGCGGAACAACACTTCACTTTGGCCCTGGCTTCAAGCATAGTCCGTGGCCGCGGTTATACACCGGCCGCAGTAAATTCGAGCGCCTTGGGGTCGTGCATGTTACTAGGGCAATGGGCTTGTCCTTAGGGCCCTTCATTTCCGTATCCCTGGTGTGGGAGTCCCACGTCCCTTATGAAGCTCCGTGGAGGGTGGGGAGCGGAGTGGAGTTTTTCGTATAAATTTTTATAGGAGAAAACAACATTTTAAATACGGACGAGTCCAGGCCCAAAAATACGGACGCGAACGTCGCTCCGCCAACAACAACCGGCGGAAGCAATGGTAGCGATACTCCTCCTGCTACCTCTACATCTGTACTTGCTCCACTACCCAGTGCAGTGAATACACAAGGAAAATGGGGTATAACTCCCCACGCCAAAAAAGGAAAAAATCGTGGGAGTCTAATTCCTTTGGACTCCCCAAGAGTGCCAGAAAGTTTTGTAAAATTTTTAGTTTTGAAACCAACGGAAGGTGACTTTAACAAAATAAGTCCCTTCCTTCTGGCTAAGCTCCTCAACAATGAAATTGCTAATGTCAACGATGCCAAACTATCGGGCAAAGTGTTGCTCATGGAGACATTCTCAGCGACACAGTCCGAAAAAATACAGAGTATAAAATGTCTAGGTCAGTACGCGGTAGAAGTGATACCACATGGTGTATTAAATTACTCCATACGTGCGTTATGCATCCATCACTTGCGTACTGCTATTTAGAAGAGATAGTGTCGGAGATGTCTGCTCAGGGAGTAATAGAGGCCAGAAGACTTAAGTATAACAGGGGGAACAAACACCCAGAGTCCCTCTTAATTCTACTTACATTTAATAGGACAAATCTACCTAAAGAAGTAGTTATCGGTCTCTTCAACAAAGCGTCTGTGCATCCCAGCGCCAATGCGCTGTTACAGATCTCAAAAGTACGGACACGTATCACAGGGTTGTAACGTTGAGCAGCAGATCTGCGTGTGCGGTAAACCACTTCACGAAGGACGACCGTGTGGTTAGACGATTAAGTGTGTGAACTGTGGGGGCAATCATTCCGCCAAGTCAAGGAATTGCCCCAAGTTCAAAGAAGAATCAGCCATCCAAGAGCTGAGAGCCATGGAACGACTTACATACCCGGAGGCGGGCCGAAATCTCTTAGGTAATTTGCCTGGTCGTTCTGCTCTGGATGGCTATGCAGGCGCTGCTGCGGTCCCCACCCCTACAGCGGCTAATAACGACGAAATAAAAGAATTAAATGAAGCGATGAAAGCCATGCAAGTCACCATGCAAAAAATGCAGGAGAACTTAATTTGCTCTGTGGGTGGACCTGTACCTACACCCACTCAAGCCGCTGTTGTGCCAGCCAAGGTCCCTGAGGCCAAGAGGGTGATTACAACCACCCCCCAGGGACCCGTTAAAAGAATTGTGGCGTCTTCTACACAGAAGAAATAATCACCGAAAAAAAGTTCTCCGCCTAGAAGACGTCACAGCGAGGGGGCAAATAATGTGGTCCACCAACGGTCCCCTAAAAAGGAACCTACCACATACACCTCGGAGGCAGAGTCAATGCTGTCTCCTCAAATAACGGCCGCACTCCCCCACCAGCAGAAGGCGCCGTCCGGACTTAATCCGCTTAATAACAACACCAGTGAGCAACTCAGATATGTCGACCGCGTCGGTGCGGACGAGCGTTAAACGCCCAACGAAGGGCGCGTATATCAACACCTCGGCTACCGAATCTGACAACTCCGATTCCGAGGTTCAAGTAGTGAAAAGAAAAAGAGGCTGGCCCAAGGGAAAACCTAGGAAGTAGCCACACTTCCTAGGGAGCAACCCGATTAGTAACAAGAATTGCTATCATACAATGGAACTGTAATGGTGTTAAGCACCATTACTGTGAATTGCAGATGCTTCTGGCTGAGCACACGCCTACGTGCGTGTGCTTACAAAAGTCACATTTAAAGTCGGCGGAACAATTTAACATCAAATTTCATCAATTATGCCGGCACTACATAAAGCCCGACATCAGGACGAAGGGAGTGTTGCCATCATCATAAAAAATGGCGTCCCTTTCCGGGACCGCCCGTTAAACACTCCTCTACAAGCTATTGAAGTACAATTTTTAAAACAGCGCCAGTTCACAGTATGCCAGGTCTACCTACCAGATTTCGACTGGAATGTCGAAGATTTGACCGAGCTTACATTACACTTACCACGTCCATACTTGTTACTAGGCGAATTCAATGCTCACAGCCCTATGTGGGGCTGCAGCATAAAAGACGCCCTTGGAAGACTCATCGAACGTTTCCTAGATGAGTCTGAAACGGTCTTGTTGAATGCCGGTGAAGGTTCTTTTATTAATGCAAGAACCGGTGAGCTGTCGGCTATCGTACTATTGCTATCATACTACTCACCGGTTGTGGCACACCGTTTTGAGTGGACGCTGGCGTCACACCCATACGGGAGTGACCATATACTTATTATTCTAAATAGTACCACGCCGATGACTCCATATTCTTCTTCGCCAAGATGGCGTCTCTGTCAAGCTGACTGGAAAATATACGCTGATTCATTCCGTACACCCGAGCTGACTGGAGACGTAGAAGATGATGTGGAGCAAATTTCCTCCAGTGTCATTGAAGCAACATACTCTAGTATAACGAAGTCGTCCAACATTCCACCTAAATGTCGCTTACCATGGTGGAATGAAGTCGTGAGGGTAGCAGTTGCCGAGAAAAAGCAGGCTGACGTCTGACTACGAACTCAGACGTCGCCCCACGCAGTAAAACGTGATAGACTACAAGCGTGTGGAAGCACGCTGTAAAAGAACTATTAAAGAACAAAAGAAGCTATAATGGGAGCAATATGTTTCGGCCATAAATACCTCCACTACAACTGCGGAGGTGTGGAGAAGAGCGAGGGCCATTGTAGGGAGGTCCTCCCTTTCACCACTGCCCTCACTTCTCATCGTCGACGATCGGAACATCACCGAACGCGCAGAAAGATCTGCTGGGTTTTGTTGAGAACGTACATAGTTCCAGTCAGATATCTGGGTAAGTGACTGTATGACAGAAACACGATTTGATACATATGTTTTCCACTTTTGTGGAGACCCTGAAATCCGCCATAAAGTAATGGTTGAATCGCTCTACCAAAAAAATTTATGAATTTGAAACCTAAATGACTGTATGACTTTTGAAGCTAAGTTTGATAAAACTACTGCTACATTCAATTCTAGTCTGGTTAAAATTATACTTCTAATGGGAGCAATACGTGATTTTGCTGTTAGCAATGTAACTAAAATTTTACCTTCGGATGTAATGCACCTGACGTAAATACATGCCCTGTATGCTTTCACTGATTCCCCTTGAGTAATAATTTGATCAGAAACTGTTCGTCTCAGTCGGAACCTGATTGCCATAATTGCTGCATGATTATTTTCGCAAGGACAATTGTTGGCCCTAATAATCCTAACGGATCGAACAGTTTCGATATATACGATAAAATAAGACGTTTTGTTGTGTTTGCGACTTTTAATTTAGAAGTATCACACACTTAGTAGTGGATCGTATCTGTTTGAGAATTCCATCTGATACCGATTGTTTTTTAATTCTCATTTCCGTTTAAAATGAGTACTTGAGAGGACGAAATACTTTGCAAATCTAATGTGACATCTTTATGATTAGACATCCATTTGTTTAATTGTAAGTTCGCTTATGATAAAATGTGAACTATATTATCGCGAATATTTATTAAATCGTTTAATTGATTGGAACCCGTTAACAAATCATTCACGTAGAAATCTTCTTCAATTATAAGAGATTCTAACGGATATGATTCACTATGAATGTCGGATAATTCGCGTAAACATCGAATGGCTTGATAAGGAGAGCTTGCTAGCCCATAGATTACAGTATTTAAAGTGTATGTACAGATAGTCGATTGTGAATCGCGCCATAACACACATTGTAAATTTCTATGATCTGGATGCATTTTTATTTGACGATACATCTTGACGATGTCTGCTGACATGACGTATAAATGCAGTCTAAATCGAATTAAAATGTTGAATAAATCTTGTTGGAGCTTTGGCTCAACGTAGAGTGTGTCATTTGACGACATTCCTGAGCTGATTTTAGCTGAACCATCGAAAACCACTCTACATTTGGTAGTGAGCGATGTTTCTTTAACTACTGCATGATGTGGTCAATAATTGGTTTTTATGTTAAGAGCTAAACTATCAGGATCAATTTTCGTCATGTGAGCCTAGCTCTTCGTATTCTTTCATGAATTGGCAATATTGTTGTCTTAAATTTGAATTTGCATTGAGACGTCGTTCTGTAGAGAGAAGTCGTTTGAGAGCGACATCGTATGAGCTACCTAAGGATAAAATTGAATTTTCACGAACGGGCAACTGAACGATGAAACTACCATCTGAATCTCTGGCAGTTGTTGCTTTAAACAATCGTTCACACTCCTGTTCATCTGACGACAATACAGGTTGATGTGATTACACTTCCTCTATTTTCCAAAATTTCTCTATCTGTTCCTGAAGACCAAAGAAACAAGAAGTATGTGATTCTTGTGTCCCGTTGTGTAAATTGGGACAATGCCCGCTAACAACCCATCCTAATTGGGTATTTTGAAAAATAGATGATTTAAAACCCGATTTGATTTGGCCTATGCGTAAAAGCTGATAAAACATACCTGCACCTATTAGCATATCCACTGAACTGGACTCGTAAAATAACGGATCTGCTAATTTGATATCTGAGGGAATAGTGAACTTGGAAGTATCTATACTGATTGTGGGTAAATTGTTAGTAATTTCTGGAATTACGTAAAATGTGAGTGTGCACGAAAATCCATTAACTTTCGACTGAATTTTAGCTTTTGCAGCTTTGAGAGCCACAAATTGTGAGTTATTAATCCCCTTGATAGGAACTTTAGTTGAAAATGTTTTTAATTGTAATTTATGACACAGACTGCTGGTCTTGTAATTAGACATGGATGCACTGTCTAAAAGTACTCTAGCTGTAATTGGCTTGTTTTGTGAACCAATTACATCAACTAAAGCAGTTGATAGTATTACTTGTTCTGTAATACATGAATTACTAGCTGTTGTTACTACTACTGTTTCTGTATGTAACAACGTGTTATGAAATTTATTACAAATCATACAATTTCTGAAGTTGTATGATTGATTCTGGTCATGAACCTGTTTGAGGCAATTTTTACATAAATGTAAATTTTCTACTTCCGTAATTCTGGTGGCTACAGGAAGTTGCAGAAATTTTTGACATTTATTAATGGGATGTGTACCCGAACAAAATGTACATTTAAAATTTTGTTTTGTTAAAAAATGTACAAGCGATTTATTTTTAGGTTGGCATTGTTATAATTGTTCCACTGACCGTTTTTTAAATTTTTAAATTTATGTTGCGCATTGTGAGCTTGATTTGAAAGCGTATTATTTCATGTTTCAAGTACTTGACACTTGTGATTTAAAAATTGGATTAATTGCTTTAAAGTGGGCAATTCTGAGGAATTGTTTTGAGTTTCCCACTCTTTTCTCGTGTTATTATCTAATTTAGAAGGAATGATATAAATGATTAGAATATCCTAATGTTCGGTTGGTAAATTGCGTGCTTGCAAGGATCGAATATGCTTGTTGACACTGTCAATGAGATGACGAATTTTTATGTGGGATTCTTTTTCGGTCGAATTTAAACTGAATAAAGCGCTGACGTGACTGTTTACGATAAGTTTTTTATTTTCATACCTCTCCTGAGTTAACTGCCAGGCAACAGAATAATTCTGATCAGAAATCTCTAATGACTATAATTTGTAATGCGTCTCCTTTTAAGGAAGATTTTAAATAATGAAACTTATCTATGTTAGACATAGGTTTTGAATTTACAAGCTCATTGAACGAATCCCTAAACGATAACCAATGTTTATATGAACCGTGAAACTCAGGGAGGTTTGTTTTTGGGAGCTTCACCTGTTGATTTAGATTAGTTACATGTGTTAATGCATCATTAATATTACTGTTATTTGTATATGAATTCGCATCGCGAGTATTATCTTCTAAAAAAGTTTCTGCTCCAGTTAATAGCAAAAAATAGCTGTCTTCAAATTGTGCTCTTTCTGATAATTGAGCAGCTTCATTGCGTGCGTCCATTAATTCAATTTGGGATTGAATTATTTGAAAATTATCATACAATGGTATAAACTTTTGTAAACGTATCTTAATTTGTAAACAATTAGATGCCACTTTACTACTTTTAAAATATGTTTTAAAACGAGTCAAAGCCGCTTTGATTTGACCGCGTTGCTGAATTAATACTGACAATTTAGCCATTGTAATTTTAAAATAAATGCGGGTCAAATTGAAACAATGCACAAATTAAAACAATGACAAATGTGTTGCAAAAGTAATTGTAAAAGGATTTTTATTTGGAAAACTGGTGACACGTACCTTGTTGGAACTGTTGTCACTGCTTGATGATTCCCGATAAATGAGGTAGAAGTATGCTGACTTCAAAATATTGATTGATGTAACCTGGATTTGCTGGATTGAAATGTAGATACGTTGCAATGCTTCATGGATTGGAGTGTAGATTTACTACTGACGTTACCAATGCTTCATGGATTGGAGTGTAGATGCTACTTATGTTTCCAATTTTGTAATATGAGAGCGTTCACTGTGATGTTCTTTGTTGTGAACAAACACAAACTGAATAATTTTACACGAAATTATTTACCTTTTGTAAACAATGCTGATAAAACTTAAACAGCTGAATGTCTATAATTGTATAATTTATAATTTCCGTGCTTAAAAATGTCCGTTTTTGAAAGTTTTTGAAATATTTATTTGTTAAAAACGGTTATGTGTTTGTTTATTGACATGTGCTTTTTGTCCGTTACGAAACTGTCATTGGACATACACGTGTGTTACCCGCTTAGCTGTGTTCACTCGAGTCCCCGTATCACCAACGAACCTATATGCATGTATGTATGTTGATCGGTGACCGCTATCACTGCTATATTGGTATGTATGAGCAGCTGAACGAACCACGAACCGAGCTATAGCACTGAACTCGCTGCATATTGTTGTATAGGTTGTATATTTACGGTATGTAACGTATGTAATGTTATTCGCGTTGATTCGAACTGATTAATACACTTTTATAATATTCTGTCCAATATGGCGGCACAAAACTTGTTACACTTTTAGTTTTTATCCTTCGATTTTTCAGGCGAGGTTCAATGTATGTGGTTTGAAGGACCAAATTATTTGCATTGGGTTTTTGAAGTGCAGTCGCGTTTATTTCGTTAACTTAATAATAATAATAATAATAATAATAATAATAATAATAATAATAATAATAATAATAATAACAATAATAATGCTGGGCTAAAATCCAACCTTTACGTCCCCGTTCGTGCCCGGCGGGCAACTGTTAGCTTCGGCTAGCAGGCTGACGAGGCTCTGGTACTGTGTTTCGACAAGAATGATCGTGTGGAGGGGACGATGTTGTATCCCCCGAGTGAGTGTTATGCCTGCGTCAGTTTGATTTGGTTTAATTGGTACCTTGACCGGAATTCAACGCGTCGCCAGTGCTGCATACTCCAGTGGGCGTGATCTTCGGAGTCCGACGATACCGTTCGGATGTGTCGAAAAGGTGATATTGCGTCTGTGATTTATGTAAAAATTGTGATCTGTGTCTGTGATAGTTGTTATGCCACCTTGGTTTCTCATGCCTGCGGTGGTACTTTTTAATTGTTACTGTGATGTTTCCCTGGCCTTGTTCTTGTCATTTCGATGGGTAGGAATGCGGCTCTCGACGCACTCGTTCTCATCGGCCACACGTACGAGTCGACGTCTGCCCGAACAGCTTGAGCGAGCTCGCCCAGTAAGGAGACGTCGTCGTCCCTCGTACGGATGCGTTCGTGGGCGTTGATATGGCGGCTTTCGCCCCGTCGAAGTGATACGAACACAGGTCAGATGTTGGCTTTGTGAGATACTCTGTGGCATTTTTCCGTTCTCTGTAGCCGCGACTCGGACGAACGTGGCCTAGTCATCGTACCGGTCTCCCGTGTAGGTTGACCCCGACATCTGACAGAACGGCACATGTACCCAGTAATCAGCTATCTGACAGAACAGTACATGTTGCTCAGTAATCAGATGTCACTGTCCCTATACGTGTGAGTTCCTAGGTGTTGACGAAGCCATTTCGGAATTGTTGAGACTATGGGGAGCGGCATCGTGCCACAGAGCAAGAAATTTTTTAAAATCTGTGATATTGTTGTTTTTATTTTTTAATAAGATTGTTTTAATCTGTTTTGTTTTAACGATGTACCACTGAGGGCCTTTTCCACCCGAGGTGGTACATCATCTTTTTATTCTTATCTGTGATATTTTGTTGTGCCGCTGTGGGCTTGCTGTTGTGGCCCTTCAGCGGTTTTGGTTTTAACTACTTATTGCGGCACTGGTCGGCCTGTGGCTCCCCAGTGACGTAATAAGATTTTTTTTTTTGTTTTTTAATATTTTCTGATAAATTTTTTGTGTTTTCTAGTCAGTTTTCTCCACTCCGGGGCCCTTTACACCTCGGAGTTTCATCGTTGGTTTTCAGACCTTGGTGGCCGGACGCTCTGGCTAGTACTTAGCGTGCCGCCATCGAGGACTGTCCACTCTTTGTGAAGCCCTGGGATGGCAGGGTCCATCGTTGAATTTTATTATTTGTATGTTTGTCCTTTGTCTATTGCATTTATGTGTTCCTGTCTTTATGTGTTGTTTTTATTTATATCGTGTTTGGCGGCGCATGCCCTTAGTTGGCGATGCCGCCGGACACTGTTGACCGCGCCATCCACCGGCAGCAGTGTCTCAATTTTAATAAAAAAAAAAAACAATAATAATATGTATCTTTACTTGTGTTACTAAATAAGTATAAATAGCGTCAAAATAAAAAATAAAAGTTACTTTAAAATATATAGATTTATATTTAAATTGAAGAAGAGAAAAACAGAAAAAATGAAAATTTAAAAATATAGAAAAAAAATTTTTTGTTATACCATTTAATTCAATGTTGTAAATACATCTTTCAACTAATAATGTTCGAACAGCTTTTTTGAACTTTTCTAGTGCAAGTTTACGATATGAGTGATCATATTTGTTAAATATAAGATAATTTTCTATCGACAATTTATCAATAAACAATTGTGTTTTTATTTTTATTACCTGGTTAGTATTTTATGTGTATTAGTTATGTATGTATATAAAAATAAAAATAAAAATAAACATAAAAAAATAAAAACCAGTATTTAAATATTTTTGTAGGTACATACCTACAAATCAAATTTACTGATAAAGTAAGCAAAATTATGTAACTTGAACTAATCATTAAGGAAATTTGGATTACATAACTCTATAGTGAACAAAAATCAGCGACTTCAGATATATGATCTAGGGATAGAAGTTTTAAACAGAATTAAACGTAAAATCGTATAAGCACAACTGAATCGATTTACAGTTTAATTATAACACGCAGGGCCGGTGAGAGAAATGACGGACCTGAGGCACAGACAAAAATCTTAAACTTTCCTCTAAAAATGCAGTTGAAGAGCAAAAAAAAAAAGAACGGTACAAAAAAACTTTTTTCATTTCGTCCGAGCTCCTAACAGATCTTTCAGGTCCACTTTTTATACTCAGACCCCTGGGTAACTACTCCACCTTACTACCCTCTTACCGGCCTTGCTGCCACGATAATTCAATTTTTTGCCGTATTTTTTTGCTTTTGGATTTACTATTATAGAACAATGTAGAACAAACAGAACAACCTGGAACAACTTTGAAAATGTTGAAATTCGAAAAATGGATGGCTAACTTCATACAGGTAACTATAATGGAAGACGTGGAGTAGTCACTCAAGGACAAAATACTTGAATAAACTAACAATTGGAAAAAATTATTTCCCCTAATCTTAATTGAGATTTACGTCTGTATATACGTGTAAAATTTCATATTCATAGGCTAAAAGATGTAGAGGTTAAGTAGCGTAACAAACGACACATTTAGAAATTATAAGAATTCAGAAGTTTATTTCTTCGGAACCCTAATGTTGTGTACATAATTTAAAACTTTAACGCAGTCTAATTTAAATTAGGTTACTTATTTATGGACACCATGAAAAAAGGAAGGAAAAATCTAATAATAATATATATAAAGAGGAGAATGAACATAATAAAAAATATTTAAAAAAAATAAGAACGAAAATTGCATACAGACAAAGAAAATAAATGCAATTTTTTTTTGTGAATTTGGTCGTTGAGTGAAAAAGGTCGGCAGTATCATCATAAAAAAAGTATATAATATAAAAAAAATAAATACATGCTAGAGAAAAAATATAGACATTTACAAAAATATTTATAAAGAACTAATGTAAATGACATATTTTTTTTTGTATGTAAAATATGCTGTATTGTGTTAATAATGAAAAACTTAGAAATAAAATGCATTGTGAAGATAACTTGTATACTAAAGTCATAGTTGACTTTGGAAAATTGCTCTCTAAAGATAATAGTTTGTTCAAACTTCAAAGTTAGTTTGGAAAATGTGAAAAGTTTTAGCTCCCTTCATTGTTACCTTTTTTTAATAAACAGTCTGTTTCAACGAAGTAAGAACATATAAAATTTAACATGGAAAAAAATTGTTGGGATCAGAGTATGCTTGTTTTTTATGGGTATCATTTTTATATAGGTATCCATAGTTAATAAAATTTTCTTTAATTGCAAAAAAAATAAATTTGAAAACAAAACAACAGGGCCCTATTTCATAAAAGTACAAGTTACAGTTTTACAATTTTACAATTACAGGTACTGCACTACTGACAATTAATAATTCCTACAATTTCTTAACTTTTTTTACAATTGTAAATGATATCCATAGAAACATTTCTATAAAATTAACATCTTTTCTGGCAGCTACATATATTTTAAATTGTGTAATTACTAATTATGTTGAAGACGATTACAGCGATGTTAATAAGTTGAATTTTATCCGCAGAGGTTCAAAGTTCGGATTTGATTGAACGAACATAGTTGAAGCCGACATTTTTTAGGTTTATTGATGTCTACGGTCTTCTCAATTTTTTTGAACCGTTTGGTCACCGAAGAGATGGATCAGACCCTTACCTAGGAGGCGAACGGGATTTTTTCTATCTCTTCTGTACTTACGTAAAAGATAATAAACTTGAACATATTATTATGTCTAATTTTTTCTGTTGTACCCAACTTAAGTTTTGGCAAACTAAAGTATTTGGTTAGATAAAACAATTAACCTACCACAATGATTATAAACGAAATATGAGCAATCTTAAATTGTAGCTAAGTTGTAGTTGAATTGGTAAATATTTAGCATTATATAGTTAATTCTACTTAGGATGGTTATCTATACCCATATACATAATAAACCGTATCGATCATATCGGTGCAACAATCTTTACAAAATAAATTTGCATATTCCGACAAAATGTGGTATCTATATTCATTTTTGTAAAAAATTAGAATAGGTGCGCTTATTATATGAACAAAGAAATATGAAAGAAAAATTAGAGTGTAAAGTAGAAATATTTTTAAAATATTTAGAAAATACAGAAATAAATTTGATATAGTTTTCAAGAAACTTAACGAATGCTCACAAAACAGTCAAAAATTAAAACTTGTTCAAAAATTACGGAACTTAAAAGGTACTTAAAATTGTAATAACAATTTTACAAGTTATGTAAGATTTTAGTCTGTGCTTTGTAAAGTATCGACTGACGCCTGTAAAATAGTCAAAGAAATGTCTGTAAAATTGTAGAATTGATTGGTACTTACATATTTATAATAATTTTTTATACAACACCTGTAACTTAAATATTTACATATTTGTAAAAAAAAATACCTGTAAATTGTTAATTGTACTTTTATGAAATAGGGCCTGGGTGTCCAATTTTTTAATAAACAGGATTATTTGATAATAAATATTTTAACATTAGATTAAGATTTATTTACAGTTATCTCAATAAATTGACTGCTATTGTTTTTAATTATTTTTAAACATTATTTTGACGCCATATTATTTTATCCCAGGTGCTAGGTGACATTGAGTATGCATGAAAGAGGCATAGAATTTGACTTTTGATTATTGTTAGGGGGTCTCAGGTGAGTATGAAAATCCATGTCGTCGACCACTAGGGTGGTCGACAAATTGGGGGTAAGGGGAGAAAGCCCCAGAAAGGGCAGAAAAACCCGATAGGGAGATCGCTTATATCTTGCTTATTATTGATCGTAAAGTGATAATTTTTTTTTAAATTGTTTGCAATGAAAAGATCTAAAATTTATGTCATATGCAAATTTTTGATATACCTAACCGTTTTCGTGTAAAGAAATGAAAATAGAAGGCAACATTAAAATTTAAGTATTTTTAGTATACAGGGCTAGTCAAAAGTATAAAGAAGTCAAAAATCTCAGCAGGAAAGCATTTTTGGGATAAACGATGACAAAAGTTTCACCATTTGTTACGGCGCATCCAACGATGACCTTCACTTGACCTCAAAGTCAAAGTTCAAGGTCATATCAAGGTCAAGTCCATTCTTTTATATGGCAACCCCACTTTTGACCACGGAAACCTAATAGTTTTCGTGTAAAAAAATGAAAAGAGAAAATAATGGTAAAATATAAGAAGCTGGGTTTGCCCTTGAATTGACCCTGATAATTGACCTTGAGATCACGACCAAGGTCATATTCGGATGCAGAATTTTCCACTCTTTCCATTTTCGGGGTGAAAAGGGGGGTTGCTATATAAAGAAACGGACTTGACCTCGATATGACCTTGAACTTTGACTTCTAGGTCAAGGTGAAGGTCATCATCGGATGCGCCGTAACAAATGGTGAAACTTTTGTCCTCATCGTTGATCCCAAAAATGCTTTCCCGCTGAGTCTTTTGACTTTTTTATACTTTTAACTAGCCCTGTATACTAAAAATACTTAAATTTTAACCTTGCCTTCTATTTTCATTTTTTTACACGAAAACCGTTAGGTATATCAAAAATTTGCATATGACATAAATTTTAGATCATTTCATTGCAAACAAACTAAAAAAAATTATCACTCTACGATCAATAACAAGAAAGATATAAACGATCTCCCGATCGGGTTTTCCTGCAACTTTCCCCCCTCCCCCTTAATTTGTCGACCACCCTAGAGGTCGACGACATGGATTTTCATACTCACCTAAGACCCCCTAACAATAATCAAAAGTCAAATTCTATACCTTCTTCATGCGTACTCAATGTCATCTAGCACCTCGTCTATTTAAAGTTTTGCTAAATATTTAATAATAATAAAATAAAGCACCCCTTGATCATAACAAAATTTTTCTATGTTAAAATTTATATGTTCTTAGTTGCTTAGAACACCCTGTATAATATATGGACGTGTATATTTTCACATATATGTATAACGAATTTAACTGCGAAAAATAAAAGAAAACTTTTTAATAAAGTTAATGGCAGTGACAATTAAGATTATGTTACAATAAGACTTCAAATCGTAAGATACTATTATCTAATAATAAAGTTTAAAGTAGGGGAGACTAGGGCCAAATGGTAAATTTTCAAAACCATATTTCTGACTTATCTTTTGAATATCAACAGTTACAAAGCTGAAATTTTGACCTTAGAGGGCTTTCTTGACTAGAAAGCAAACGACGTTAGTAATGTGAAGTTCACATGAGCCTTATTGTGTACATATGATTAAATGTGTGTCGATAATTTTGAAGTAATTTTCTTTGCTGCCACACTTTTCATCTGAAACGGAGTTTTTTCAGACATATCCTCATCAAAGTAAGTATATTAGTTCATTTATGTATTGTGTGACGAGTTGAATACTAGTTGATATTATTTTTTGAAATTTGCGCTCAAGACTAATGGTTACGTTGTTGTCATCTAGCGGCCTTTTGGTTAAATGTTACCGCGTATCATTGATAAATATATGTGTGTTTGTATTTGTATATGAAATAGGTGACTAGAGTCACCTAGTGGTCAGTTTGGAACTTTAATGATTTATCATTTAAATTTCTGGTGCTGTTATCTGTATTATCTTAAGTCCTGTTGATTTGTTCGTGTTTTGCACGCTTGTTGCAGATAAGTAACTGGCGTGCTTAATTTGAAATATATTTAAAGTTTTGAGGGGCGAAATTGTTTTCAACCAATAAAATCACGATGCAATGGAATATGTCCATTTATGGAAATGACGCCGTAGGGGAGGTTTTTTCCTGAATAGAGGAGGAAAAAAAGCAGAAAGGATTCAAAAGATTTCTTTTTGAAATGACAAAACATGTCAGACGTATAATTTCGTTTAATCAAATTATTTATATTTAAAAACTTAAAAATGCACAAAATTAAAATGTATGATTTACAATAAAATAAAACTAATTAAAAAGAAAACAATTAAATATATAATTTACTAAAATTTAATTAAAAAATAATGAATTAATATATTTTAAAATTTTATGTATTACGCGTTGGAATCCAAGAAGAAGTAAAAATAGTTTCAACTTGTATTAAATATTAAGTAAAATGGTGTGAAACGTTTTATGGAAAACTAAAGTAATCAAACGATTTGGGCAATAAAACAAATTAAACAAATTCACAAATTTTATTATTTCAATTACTTTTTGAACACATAACGCCTTTGGAATTACAACAATTCACCACGTGCAAGGAGCAAGTTTCACCGAATCAGAAGCCAGCGTTAACTCCGATCGTTTGATATGACATCCTCTGGGGTCTAATAAATTCAACTCCAAGTGCAACAGAGCGATTTCCTGGTGGTTTGAGCAATCAACAAACGCATGGTTTTACTCCTCGTGCTTGCTGTAGATTTTCTAAAACATCAAACGCATGGTTTTATGAATCGTATTTGCCGTAAATCCTTCAAGCATCAAACGCTTGATATGTTTTCTTCGTATTTGCCGTAATTTCCACGAGCAGTTAACGTCTAGTTTGTGTTCTTCGTGTTTGCCGTTGTTCCTACGTCATGGAGGACTCAATAAGTGAAGTACCATCATTCCCAATTATTTTCAAAGATTTGTTTGCTATTTCGACACCATGATGTACGGAAAACAACCTGGTGAATCATCTCCAGATGACGCTGTTCAAGATGTCGCTGAGGAAGGTACAATGGAAGATCAACAGCGTGCCGAATCCAATGAGAGTGCGTCGTCAGGTATTTTTAGTGAGAATTCTAATAATAAAGACAGTTCTAGCTCAAATAATCTAATAGAAATACTTCAATCTATGAATCAATCATTATTGCTTTCGTTAAATCAAAAACTTGAAAATAATAAAAAAGAATTAATTGAACAGAATGAGGAAATTATAAAAGAAATAGCTGAACAGAACAAAGAACTCAGTTATAAACTAGATGCTGTTGATTCTAAAATTGACAGTAAATTTAATCAACTTTCCACTGACTCTAAACAGCTCGAAAAATCAATGTAATAGTAAAATTTTAGCAACAGAAAATAGCATTTCGAATATTTCTAAATTGCGTCAAATGAGTTTTTGATGATAAAATTACCACTAATATATATGATTAACTCCGCCGTAGCCGGTTCCAAGCCCGCGTTGAGAAAAAAGGAGGGAACCCAATTTAAGGTGTTATGCGACCCATGCCGAGGAGTTTGTGGCGGTGGGGCAGCACCGTCTCTTACGGAGCCTCTTGGATACTTGGCGACCTCCAATAGTACTTAGCCTTATTCCGACATGCAGGCTCTGTCGGAATGGACTTTTAATTCCTAGGACTAAATAAAACTTTTATGGATAAAAATAATAAAAAAAATTTGAAAAAGAAAAATCTGACGCAGAAGTATCCCAGAACTTTGCAATAAATCAAGACTCAACGGACAAGAAGGTTGGGTCACAAGAATCTGAAATTCAGGGTGTGACCACCAAACTTGAAAAATTGGGTCTTAAGAAAAGACTTTCTGGTGCAGCTAAGAGAATACTCACCAAAGAAAGGAAAATGGCAGAGGGAACTTGGGTAGATCCTTCAGAAATGAACAGGAACCCCAAACCTTCAACCAGTGGCGTACAGACCCCGAGTTAGCCTTCCAAGAGGCCTAGATCGGAAGGTAGTACACCAAAAGAGCCTACGAAAAGGAGAAAGCTTGCAGAAGAGGCAGACCAATCCTTTAAAGAGGCTGTATCTACTGTCAAGATGGCAATCATTCTGGAAGGTGACCAGAAGATGACAGAAGATCAGTTGACACTTTTTCAGCTGGCAATAATGACGAAAATGAAAAAACTACCAAGCGGCCAGGGTCTACAATTCAAGAACTGTCGCTTAGAAAATGGCGCCATTCTCGTCACATGTGCCGACAAGGATAGTAGTCAATGGATGGTAAAGACCGTTGGTGAAATTCCACCTTGGGAAGACAATACACTAGTGGTAGAGGAGGCAAACTTGTCAGAACCACCAAGGTGATTGCCAAATTTCCTAAGGTGTTTACAAATTTCTCTCCGACGGAAATGCTCAAGAAGATCGAGGTACAGAACGTGGGACTCAATACGAAAGACTAGATCGTCCTGAACCAAAAGGTTGAAGACCAAGGTGGATGCCTTTTCATATATAATATTCCAGAAGAGGACACTGAAATTCTGAAAAGGAGGGGATATAAATTCTATATCGGACTCCTTCAGATTCAGGCGAAAGTTCTGTATAAACCAACAACAGTGACAGACGATGGGGCTGAGGCTAATACAAGCCAACATTCAGCACAAGAAGCTAGCAGCTGCTAACCTCAGCGAAAAATTTTTAACTGAGGAAATACACATGGTACTCATACAGGAACCTTGGATTAACAAGGGTCATGTAAGAGGCCTAAATGACTTTGGAGGTAAATTATTATATGACTTCTCAACTCCAACTCCAAGAGAAAGTTTACTTGTAAACAAAAATATTGACACCTTACTAATCCAGGAACTATGCTCTAGAGACCTGGCAGTGGCGAAGATCGAAATTCGTATAGAAGGAAAAACCATATGCTCGGCATACCTTCCATATCTACATATGCTCGGCATACCTTCCATATGAAAAAAACACTCCGATAAGTGAAAAACTCCACAGGCTAGTGGCCAAATGTGCGGAGGACAATGCAGAACTAATTCTGTGCTATGACTTGAACGCACATCATCAGACCTGGGGCAGCACTGACAACCACAGAGGTGAGTTACTACTTGATTTCATACTAGATAATAATTTTGACATAATTAATAAAGGTAACAAACCTACTTTTATTACCTCGGTAAGAAAGAAAGTATTAGACATCACGCTATCGACTTTTCGGATACGCAGATGAATCAAAAACTGGCATGTAGATGAGAAGCTTTCAATGGCAGACCATCAGTACAAATATTTCAGTTATTAATAAAGATGTTCTCCTTAAATTGGATCAAGTTAGTATTAACAAATTAGAAAAACCATTACCACTTATCCCTACAACTAACAAGTAACACTACCCAAGTGCCAATCGCCAATCTTCTTGAAACTTTGCTGTGTGTAGAATAGGCAAAAATAAGGGACCCATATTTTTTTTATCGGCCAAGGCCCACGTTCACGGGGTGAAACCAACCCTTAAATTTGGGGTTCAAATCATATTTATTAAGACCATATAGTTGTTCGATAGATACATATAGTTGTTCGCTAGTATGTATCCACTCCCACCTCGCACCTTGCGCTACATACATAACGAATATCTCACATACTAACATCCACTATACTACACATAAGAACACAAACTTTAAATATGTATATAACCATCGAAAGTAAGGGTGCCTCGCCGACATGCTAAATATCATATGGTAGTTTGGTCCCTTGAATATAATCTATCCTATTTTTTCCTTCCTTATATGTCTTGAATACCACACATATTTCGGAAAAACGCAAAAACACGTATCCCCTGTTCTTTGGTGCTCTTTGTATTTCTATTTACCCCGATTCTCAGCCCTCCAGCTCCTCTTACAAACCCAACCATGGTTTAATCTATACAGGTAAATAGGCCTTTTAGAGAGAAACATTTCGTCAGTTTAAAGTTTTCCTCTATCTCTTATAGTTTTCGAGATATCATAATAAATACGATTTAAACCCTAAATTTAAGGGCTGGTTTCAACCCATGAACGTGGGCCTTGACCGGTAAAAAAAATACGGGTCCTTTATTTTTGCCTATTCTACACACCAGCAATGTTTCAAGAAGATTGGCGATTAGCACTTGGGTAGTGTTACTTGTAAGTGTCAGATAGTTACCGCAACTGGTGAAAAATCAAAAGTAATATCTTGTCAACTTTCACAATAAAAAGACATCGAATTTAATAACAATTTCGATAAATGTAGCTCTTCTTAGCAGAGTATCGAATTTTAAATACATAAAATCCTTAAAGAAACCGTTATGTTAAGGTTTTGTATATTACGCATCAATTTTCCATACTAATGGCAGAGAATTTTAGCTTCGCGCCAAAAAATTGTAAAATGTATTAATATTTAAAATATAAACTTTAGAACTAGTTGGCGTATTAACGTCGCCATAACCGTAACTTGTAAAAAATGATAAACTTTATAAATGTTTTAATAGGCAATTCATTCCTAATTGTAAAATGCCGGGCTAAGGTTACACCGGTTAACATTTGGGGAAAAATAATGAGTACTGTAAACGAGCAATTATTTCATTTTCATCTAAAATAAATATTTTAAATTGGCTGGCTAACAATATTGCCACAACCGAAATCTATAAAAATAACAAATACAATAAACGCCCCAATGAGCAACTTATTTAAATATTATAATTGCCGAGTAACGCCCCAGACCAATACGGTACTTGACTGTATTCAAAATTTGTTTTAAATGTGAAATAATTTTATGTATTATCCTTAAATATATTCAGTTTTAGCAGTGACAAGTAAAAATATTCTTTAGTTATTTAAAAATTCCATTTTGAAAATTACAAATTTTTAGCCTTCATTTAAATGACTAAAAACGCGGTGGTATTTGAAAATGACGTCATTTTTTTTAAACAAATATTATTACCATAGTTACAAATTGCATTTTCACATTGACATTTTCACAATTCTAATTACCAAGTGAAGTTGTTTTTCATTGTAATTTATTTTGAATTTTTTGGTTTGTAATTAATTTTTGTGACGGAAGAAATACACCGTCACTTAATATGTAAAATATCTTTATCAACTTGTAAATATTATGTTAAAAATGCTTTTATTTTTGCTACAATTTTAAAGTTACGTAAAACTGTTTTCATGTTACATGTTAAGAACCGTGTAGTTTGGGGTCCTGCTGTACCTAGAGTATGAATTGATCTCTGACCCGGCACGTACCGAGTACATGTATTTAAAATTTGTTGTTGATCTTTGACCCCACACGCGCTCATACTGTTGGCCTTGAAATTCCTAAGTCATGAGTAATCATCACTTCGACAAAATAAATTCAAGTTAACCCATTATGCGTCACCACAATTTAGTTATCACAATTTAGTTTTGTGTTAACCCATTACCCGCCATAGTTTTTGAATGCAAACCTAACGCATGCGCAGATTGAATTTAAGTACACGACGCATGCGCAGACTAAATTTTAAGTCACAACTTGATAGCTGGGGTACACTACCGCGTCAAAAATGTGGGGATACCCTAACTCAGCGGTGGCCCCAAACTTTTGACACCGTACTGTACTTAAATTTTTGGTACACTGCCATGTCAAACGTGTGGACCCCCTAACTGAAAAAGGTATCCGATCACTTTTTGAAGCGCACTGTACTTATTTTTTGTGTGTACATGCAAGCCTTAGCCTTTAATCTCACTTAATTGAGTCATCTTAAACGAAAGGTACACTATCACGTCAAAAATGTGGGATTACCCTAACCCAAGGGGTGGCCCCAAACTTTTGACGCCGTACTGTACTTAAATTTTTGGTACACTGCCGTGTCAAAAGTGCCGACTCCCTAACTAAAAAAGGTATCCGATCACTTTTTGAAGCGTACTGTACTTGTTTTTTATATGTACGTGCAAACCTTCGCCTTTAATCTCACTTAATTGCGTCATCTTAAATTGGGTGCGGTCGCTAACGATAAATTTTGTCGGGGGCGCACTGTACCAAGCGCTAGATTTTAAAATCAGACTCCGAGGTCCAGATTTCTGACCGCTACTGTACTGTAAATCGAGTGTCTACGGTACTTTTCAACAAGTTTAAGTCTGTTTTCAAGTTTAAGCCTGAATTAACCTTGGAATTTTTAACTTGTTTAAACTTGTTAGTTCTTATTCCAAGAATTGTCATCAGTATAAGTTTGTTTATCTTAGCTGAATTATAATTGTACTATGACTACTCATACAAGCGGGGATTTTTGTTATATTTGTTTATTTATATAATAATTTTGGATCATGTAATAATTTTAAAATTGTTTATTTAAGATTTTGCTGAGTCATCAGTTTCTTTGTTAGATTTTGAATACGAAATGAATTTCTCGGAATTTTAAATTTATGGCTTATTACATGCAAACCTTCGCCTTTAACCTAATTTAATTGCGTCATCTTAAACGAACTACCACGTCAAAATGTGGGGAATACCCAAACTCAGGGGTGGCCCCAAACTTTTGACACCGTACTGTACTTAAATTTTTGGTACACTGCCGTGTCAAAAGTGTGGACCCCCTGTCCAAAAAGGTGTCCGATCACTTTTTGAAGCGTACTATGCTTATTACATGCAAACCTTGGCCTCATTTAATTGCGTCATCTTAAACGAAAATTGGAAGGCCACTAAATTTTGTGGGGGGCACTGTACCAATCGCTACCGCAAAACTACCTTCAGACTCCAGGGTCCAGTCTCCAGATTTCAGATTCCAGACTTCTGACCACTACTGTACTGCCGGAAATTTGGGTGCCAATTGCACTTGAGGGGTATTTTTGTATATGAGTCAGCACTTTATAAGATGTTTATTTAGTAAAAAAACTCGTGACTTTTTATACGGTTTGAGTTTGTTTATTTAAGATTTTTTAGCTGACTATTTGTAATTTCATGACAAGTTTGCAAATAGATACATATATTATTTTAACATATAATATCACATATAGTATATAACGGATGTGTATTTAATATTTTTAATGAATAGTTTTCTTATACAGGGTGTATCATGAAATATGCTTTTCAATTAGAATAATAAATAAGATTTTTTTCAATACTTTTATAGGTTAACGAAAGTAACTTCTTCCTGTAAAAAAATAGGGGAATTTAGGGTAATAATTAAATAAAACGACCATAATTTTTTTTTTAAATTTTATTTATAGAATATGTTTACAAAAAAAATTAAATTGCTTAAATCTGTATATTTCTTAAAATCTACTTATTTTCCATATAAAAATTTTTTAAAAGAATACAATTTTCTAATGAACAAATTTTATCTGAATGAAGCATACAACGTCTTGAATAATATTCATCTCGCAGATTGGAAATCTTCGGTACATCAAATATTTCTTCCAAATTCAAAATCCACTGCTGGTTTTCGGTGTCATCAAACAAATTTGAAATCCATTTCTTCTTTTCACTGCCCTTGACGTATATGACATCAAACTTTTTTAATACAGGTTTCAGTATGGTATGAAGTTTGTTGTATGGAATAAATCCATACGACCAAGGTATCCCATGCCAATTTCGGTAAAGCCAACGGGCAACTGGTTGAAATTTCTTCGACAACTCGTTGAAATCAAACGGTGCTTCGAATATGAGATATAATATGTCATCTGAATTTTCCGCAGCAATACCAACTTCTTTAAAATAAAATTCGTTGTTAGCTCCTTGATAGCCTTGCATGTCAAGAAACGCCATTTTTTACCACCACCGTAGAAATGAATTAATTCACACAATCCACAACTTTATATAGAATAATTAAAAGTCAAAAAATACTATAAATAGAACTGAATTATTAACCGGATGTCATATGTTGGTTAAGTTTCAGTGGATAAACAACAACAGCAACATGCCGATTTGTGGTATTTGTAAATTTCAACCGTCACAGTGTAAGTGTGCCTTCTACGAGTATTGTGATAGGTGTCGAAATGAAAAACGAATTTGCATGTGTTGTAAACGATGTATGATGCCATTTCCAAACTGTGTTTGCAATTATATAAACTGTACCACATGTAAAGGCCGCTGCAATTGCAAATAATTTAGTAAAATCAATCATCTGATTGCCACATAATACGTATTGACCAATTCCACGGTTGCTCAAACCAACGTAAGCATTTATTTATAACACAATGAGCAGGGATGTAATGAGGCATAATGCATATTTTGAGTAACAGTGGAATTGGTCAATATCGATTAAATATCGATTTTTTATAAAATATTGGATTATTTGGTTTTAGTCAAAATAATATAAATATAACTGAATTATTAACCGGATGTCAGTTGTTGATAAAGTTCCAGGAGGTAAATAACAACAACATGCCGATTTGCGGTATTTGTAAATTTCCACCGCCACAGTGCGGCTGTTCATTCCCTGAGTATTGTGATAGATGTCGAAACGAAAAACGAATTTGCATGTGTTGTAAACGATGTATGATGCCATTTCCAAACTGTGTTTCCAATTATGTAAACTGTCCCACATGTAAAAGTCGTTGCAATTGCAAATAATTTAGTAAAATCAGTCACCTGATTGCCACATAATAGGTATTGACCAATTCCAAGGTTGCTCAAACCAACATTAGCTTTTATTTATAACGCACTGACCAGCGATTTAATGAGGTATAACGTATATTTTGAGTAATAGTGGAATTGGTCAGTACCTGTTAATGGGCGGTATATCTAAAGTTTTAATTGAATACTCAAAATATGCCTCTTTGCATCGCCAGCCATGTTGTTACAAATAAATGTTAATGTTTATTTGATATTTTCCATTGGTTGTGGTGTATAAACACTGATCATATGAAGGTGTGGTTGCTTCAGAGTAACTTAATTTGTAGCTGTGGGAATAAATTTAATATATCGGTGGGGTAAAGTGAGCAACTCAAATTTTGTAGTTGTGTTGGGGTGGTGGTGGTGGTGGTGGTGGTGGTGATATTTGTGGTGGTAGCTCATAAAATATTTAAGCGACGTGCTGAAACAGAAATTGGCAGTGTTTGGCAAAATGTCTGAACAACACGGTGTTGAGTTAAGTATAAGTGATCTGTGGACCACTTTTACTGCCACTGATGAAACAATGGATCCGGTTTTGGAGAAGTTGAATAAACTTGGTGCTGGTAAACCATTCAAATCGCTATCTACACTCAAGCCGTATGAATCGTGGAAAATTCTTGACGTACGACGCATGGAAACTCGATATGGGCCAGCGGTTTCGGTGGAACTTGCAGATGCTCAAGTGTTCCTTCCAAAACGATTCGCGGATTTGGATGAGCAGACCATGCAATGTTTACGTACAGGACAATATTTTATTACATATAAAGGAACTGATTCCAGTGGTTTTTTACATATAGTGGAATTTAGCAAATAGCTATCACATGTATGATGTTTGGTGTAAGCTTTAGGAAACTATCAGATGTGAAAATGAATTGATTTACTTTTTAATTTTAATATTGTAAACGTATATTTTATTAAAAATAAATTATTTTACGTATAAATTCTTATATTGTTCTTATTTTAGAACCTCCCAAATTATATCTTGAATTATGATAAATCTCTTAGTAGGTATGGGGCCAGTTGGCAACGCAATGTAATTGCCTATATTTAGGAGCAAGTATTTTAATGTTGGTTTTGAGTAGGTATGCGGTCATCTGACACTTGCATATGGCTTTTCATTCCTTCTTCTGAACTAATTTCCGAATCGAAAGAGCGTAATGGGGGCAAAATGTGTAAGCCGGATGTCAACCGCTACTTCATGAAGTAAAATGAGCAACTCAGATGTGGTGGTGGCGGTGGCGGCGGCCGTGGTGGTGGTGGTGGAGTATATAAGTAATCGCTAACACAATTCTGAATTAATCTTGTAAGACTAGTTGAGATTTACACATCTATTATAATGTTCGAGTGTACGCAGTGCTATAAAAGCTTCTCGCGGAAAGATTCTCTTTCATGTCATATAAGAGATACACATATACGGGAATTTTCATCAAAAAAGTTTGAAAAAATAGTTACCCTCTTGATCCGCTAAAAAGACAAACGTTAGACACGGCTGATGACTAATCTAGTTATGATACCGGGAGGAATGATGTTGATGATGAATTTCTAAACAATAAAGTTGAAGAAAGGGTCAATCCAATTGAACAAAGAATTAAAGCTGCATCAAAAGCAATTCAAACTTCAATTAAATTCTTAAATTTAATAATTTAAGAAATCAAAATAATGTTTACACACCCAGCGATGAGTCCAATAACAGGGTTTTAACCACTTCTGATAGTGGAACTGTTATCATTCCCAAGTTAACTACAGCTCTGCAAACTCTTTTGGATATTTTATTAATCAAAGAAACTCAAAATAAAGGTGAGGATTCTAATGAACGAATAGCAATAAAACGTCCAGCCAATTCAACGGTCAAAGAACTACTTGCTAAGCGTATCAAATACAACGGCTCGGAAAATGCTAATGGGCAACCGAAAAAAATAAAATACCGGCATAATCCTAATACTTTAATAGATGAATTACGATGCTTATACGAGACTTCAGAGACTGGTGAAAAAATACTCAATATTATTCGAAGTTTAGAGGAAAATAAAAACATGTTGTTTAACGTTGACGATAGTGAAGCTTTAATCGAAAAGTTAGATGCTTTAAGAGAAACTACTGTCGGTCAAGAAATATTCTCTGTACTTCGTGAACTTCGTGATGTTATTGAGCCACTAGATGATTATCTGGATGAAACTGATAAAGAAGATGCTAGCGATTATGATGATGATTAATTTAGATATTGCGTTCAACAAACACCGCGAGATGTCACCACCGATTCATTGTCTACAGTAAATTGCTGCTTCGATTGAATTAATGATAAAGTTGTTCATTTCAGCCGCAAACACCGCTGCTACCCCGCCACCGCCACAACCGCCACACAACCACCACACAACCGCCACACAACTGCCACACAAACACCGCCACAACCGCAACACAACCACCGCATTTGTGTGTTACGTCACCACCGCTATAAAATTTGCTGAGTTATACTCCAGCTCATACACTTTATCATGGTTAAAGGGTATAAAATAGCTGAATTTACACAAAATATTATCTATTTACCGGTGGTTGTCAAAGAGGTAACATCTCCTTCGCTGACAATTATACTTTCGTGGTAAAACAATTACATTTTGGAACCATGTTAATTTACAATTCAGCGCAGTTCACCGCTAGACAACCTAGCAAAGGACTTTCGAAACCTAAGATTATTAAACGTAAAACTTTTAAGCAACAACACATTTCACCCGAAAATTTAGTATTTCTTAAATCACTAGGTCTTAAAGTGAAAAGAACTTGGTACTCACCAAGGTACTAAATATTATTAACAGTTCGTCATTTGATTGTAAACTAGCAATAGCTATTAGTAGCCATTTTCGAATACATTCCATAAATTAACTAATTATCCCCACCACTTTTGATTATTCTATATAAAGTTGTGGATTGTGTGAATAAATTCAGTTCTACGGCGGTGGTAAAAAATGGCGTTTCTTGACATACAAGGCTATCAAGGAGCTAACAACGAATTTTATTTTAAAGAAGTTGGTATTGCTGCGGAAAATTCAGATGACATATTACATCTCATATTCGAAGCACCGTTTGATTTCAACGAGTTGCCGAAGAAATTTCAACGAGTTTCCCGTTGGCTTTACCGAAATTGGCATGGGATACCTTGGTCGTATGGATTTATTCCATACAACAAACTTCATACCATATTGAAACCTGTATTAAAAAAGTTTGATGTCATATACGTCAAGGGCAGTGAAAAGAAGAAATGGATTTCAAATTTTTTTCACCCGAAAACCAGCAGTGGATTTCACACCGAAAACCAGCAGTGGATTTTGAATTTAGAAGAAATATTTGATGTACCGAAGATTTCCAATCTGCGAGATGAATATTATTCAAGACGTTGTATGCTTCATTCAGATAAAATTTGTTCATTAGAAAATTGTATTCTTTTAAAAAATTTTTATATGGAAAATAAGTAGATTTTAAGTAATATATAGATTTAAGTAATTTAATTTTTTTTGTATACATATTCTATAAATAAAATTTAAAAAAAAAATTATGTGCGTTTTATTTAATTATTACCCTAAATTCCCCTATTTTTTTACAGGAAGAAGTTACTTTCGTTAACCTATAGAAGTTTTGAAAAAAATCTTATTTATTATTCTAATTGAAAAGCATATTTCATGATACACCCTGTATAAGAAAACATTCATTAAAAATATTAAATATACATCCGTTATATACTATATGTGATATTATATGTTAAAATAATATATGTATCTATTTGCAAACTTGTCATGAAATTACAAATAGTCAGCTAAAAAATCTTAAATAAACAAACTCAAACCGTATAAAAAGTCACGAGTTTTTTTACTAAATAAACATCTTATAAAGTGCTGACTCATATACAAAAATACCCCTCAAGTGCAATTGGCACCCAAATTTCCGGCAGTACAGTAGTGGTCAGAAGTCTGGAATCTGAAATCTGGAGACTAGACCCTGGAGTCTGAAGGTAGTTTTGCGGTAGCGATTGGTACAGTGCCCCCCACAAAATTTAGTGGCCTTCCAATTTTCGTTTAAGATGACGCAATTAAATGAGGCCAAGGTTTGCATGTAATAAGCATAGTACACTTCAAAAAGTGATCGGACACCTTTTTGGACAGGGGGTCCACACTTTTGACACGGCAGTGTACCAAAAATTTAAGTACAGTACGGTGTCAAAAGTTTGGGGCCACCCCTGAGTTTGGGTATTCCCCACATTTTGACGTGGTAGTTCGTTTAAGATGACGCAATTAAATTAGGTTAAAGGCAAAGGTTTGCATGTAATAAGCCATAAATTTAAAATTCCGAGAAATTCATTTCGTATTCAAAATCTAACAAAGAAACTGATGACTCAGCAAAATCTTAAATAAACAATTTTAAAATTATTACATGATCCAAAATTATTATATAAATAAACAAATATAACAAAAATCCCCGCTTGTATGAGTCATAGTACAATTATAATTCAGCTAAGATAAACAAACTTATACTGATGACAATTCTTGGAATAAGAACTAACAAGTTTAAACAAGTTAAAAATTCCAAGGTTAATTCAGGCTTAAACTTGAAAACAGGCTTAAACTTGTTGAAAAGTACCGTAGACACTCGATTTACAGTACAGTAGCGGTCAGAAATCTGGACCTCGGAGTCTGATTTTAAAATCTAGCGCTTGGTACAGTGCGCCCCCGACAAAATTTATCGTTAGCGACCGCACCCAATTTAAGATGACGCAATTAAGTGAGATTAAAGGCGAAGGTTTGCACGTACATATAAAAAACAAGTACAGTACGCTTCAAAAAGTGATCGGATACCTTTTTTAGTTAGGGGGTCGGCACTTTTGACACGGCAGTGTACCAAAAATTTAAGTACAGTACGGCGTCAAAAGTTTGGGGCCACCCCTTGGGTTAGGGTAATCCCACATTTTTGACGTGATAGTGTACCTTTCGTTTAAGATGACTCAATTAAGTGAGATTAAAGGCTAAGGCTTGCATGTACACACAAAAAATAAGTACAGTGCGCTTCAAAAAGTGATCGGATACCTTTTTCAGTTAGGGGGTCCACACGTTTGACATGGCAGTGTACCAAAAATTTAAGTACAGTACGGTGTCAAAAGTTTGGGGCCACCGCTGAGTTAGGGTATCCCCACATTTTTGACGCGGTAGTGTACCCCAGCTATCAAGTTGTGACTTAAAATTTAGTCTGCGCATGCGTCGTGTACTTAAATTCAATCTGCGCATGCGTTAGGT
Source organism: Brachynemurus nebulosus (assembly GCA_035578155.1). Taxonomy (NCBI): domain Eukaryota; kingdom Metazoa; phylum Arthropoda; class Insecta; order Neuroptera; family Myrmeleontidae; genus Brachynemurus; species Brachynemurus nebulosus. Next base: position 5,406,559 of record JAPWDM010000016.1, read on the forward strand.
TTGCATTCAAAAACTATGGCGGGTAATGGGTTAACACAAAACGAAATTGTGATAACTAAATTGTGGTGACGCATAATGGGTTAACTTGAATTTATTTTGTCGAAGTGATGATTACTCATGACTTAGGAATTTCAAGGCCAACAGTATGAGCGCGTGTGGGGTCAAAGATCAACAACAAATTTTAAATACATGTACTCGGTACGTGCCGGGTCAGAGATCAATTCATACTCTAGGTACAGCAGGACCCCAAACTACACGGTTCTTAACATCGTCGAAAATGTAGTCCGGAAAATTGGAGTTCTACTGTGTCACCGTACTCTCATAGCTTACCTACTGCTATTGGTTACATCCAAATGAAACCAGATGGGATCATCTGTACTGTTAAGTGTAAAATTTTGCTTGAAGATAAAATAAAAATCCAGAACATATTCTGTTACATTAGCTGTAAATGAAGAAGATAACAAGGTAAATGGTTGTAAATACCACTAAAAATGAGTATGATTAATGCTAAATATTGTGTAAAAATTTGACGTGACACCGTGTACCGTGTTGACATGAATGAAAGCGACATCAGTTTGAGTCAAATTGTGACGTCATTGCATACGTCACTATGACGAGTCGTTTTTCGCGCCAATTTGTTCATTTAAAAGTGAACGGTGGTTTTTTCAAGATTTTTAAAAAATTTAATAAAAATTAACTAATTTCTACGTAAGAACAAAGCATTTAGAATCATTTTTCAATTGCAGCCAAGTACCTTATTGGAAAAAATAAGTGCATTGGATAAGCAGTTTATTCATTTAAATGGTGAATTCCTTAAAATTGACGGTCATTTAGTAAGTAGGGTAGACCGGGGTCATTTGGGCAATGAAATTTGTACGAGGTAATTTGAGCAACGATAAATATAAATATAAAAACTTAAATATATATTATAAATAAAAATTGTATACGGTAGACCGGGGTTATTTGGGCAATGAAATTTGTACGAGGTAATTTGAGCAACGATAAATATAAATATAAAAACTTAAATATATATTATAAATAAAAATTGAATAATAAAATTTTTTAATTATGTAGATATTATTTTCAAAATAAAAATTATAAAATTAAAAATAATGTTTTATTATATATTATTTACCCTTTATTCACTAACAAATATATTAAGAAATATAAAGTATTATTTTTATATTATTATACAACATTTAAAACTTCTGAATATAAAGAATATATTGTATGGATAATTAATAGGATAAATTGGATGTGGAAAGTATATTTAGAGGTAAATATAAAATAAAAAAAAAGCTTTTAAGTACAGTAATAAAAAATATTTATTAATAAATGAAATTAGAATTATACATTATTATTACTGGTATTACTTATAAAACTATATATTTTTACAAATATCGTATCCACAATCAGACAACGATCATACCATGTTGAAAACACCGGTTCTCGTTCGATCACCGAAGTTAAGCAACATCGGGCATGGTAAGTACTTTCATGGGTGACCAGTTATGGAACGCCATGTGTTGTTGTCAATAGTTTTCCTTTTTTTATCATCTATAAATAATAGATAAAATTAGCTAACAGGTTAAATTGGTAACACTTATTGTTAAAAACATTAATCTACATAAAATAAAAGTTAATAGGTTAAATTGGTAACACTTATTGTTAAAAACATTAATCTACATAAAATAAAAGTTAATAGGTTAAATTGGTAACACTTATTGTTAAAAACATTAATCTACATAAAATAAAAGTTAATAGGTTAAATTGGTAACACTTATTGTTAAAAACATTAATCTACATAAAATAAAAGTTAATAGGTTAAATTAGTATTAGCCATTGTTAAATAATAATAATATATAATTATTATTAAATATTTAGTTATTTAAAAAGCCCTTAAAAGTATTTCTAATAATACTTTTAAGGGCTTTATCATATAATAA